>JAECUM010004267.1:0-89875 GCA_016617855.1 Megalonaias nervosa | reverse complement strand
AATGATATCTGCTTGTCCTAAATGAAAATAATGCCAATGTAAATCCAACTTGACCACTCCATCAGTTAATTTGAAAATCTTGTTATATCTGAAAAATGTCAGAGATGGTTTCAGCATGCATTTTAAAGGAAGAAATGGTTTAATCTTGAATCTCTTTTCATCTAATAGAGCATCAGTCCTATTAAGGGGCAATTGTTGTTAGTCATTACTGCACTTTTAACACATTATTGGTGAGGAAATAGGAGATAAATGCCATTCCCAATGACACACTGAGACAGCTGACTTGGGCTGGCCTGGGTGGGTGTTGAATCCAAGACCCTTTGTTTAGGAATCGGATGCATATCCAACTGAACTAACATGGTTCCCTTGTCTCAGAATTTAAGCTGAAACAAAGTCCTGGATTTGTTATCTTTGTATGGATGCAGTATATTTATTTTTCATTAGATATATTATGATAATTATTTGTTCATACAAATAATCTAGTACTTAGAAAGGGTGTTAACAAGATTAGCTTTCACAAATGCTTGGAAACTTAACTCACTAAAAAAAATTGATCAAATCAGTAACAGGAAGCGTTATCTATATCTATATTGTGTATATCTATATTGTGATTAAATTTTGTCCATGATTGTAGATTGTAGTGACCATTTGTAAACAACATATTACATAGCTACATTTGTCCACGATTGTTGAGTATAGTTTAAGATATTTATCATCTGTAAGCAACATGTTTACTTGGATTTTAGTTCAGGGCATTGTTTTTCTCATTGCAAAACCATGGTCTACCTAATGTTTGTGAGGTTGATTTGCTGAAATTTAAGTAAACAGAGCAGACCTTGTTTGCAGTTTTTTTCTTCCCCTTAATGATCATGGAGCTATTTTTAGAAGGTTGTTTACATAAAAATTATTCATTCCTATTTTAACATCTGTCTAGAGGAATAACTTTTAGTTGTGGTAAGTTATAATTTGAGAGGATTTATTTATTTAAATTACAATTGCAAATACAAAGTGCTCATTGACTGTTGGATTAAATCACAATTTTGATATTATTGTGAATTCATTTTAGGACATTCTGGATTATATCATTGTTATACATCAAGACTCATGGCACATCAGCTCATCCAGAGCTATAGAGACATCAACACATTCAGTACTGAAATTCACTCAGAACACTATACTTTTGGACTTGTGATAGAACATTTAGGATTATATAGGATTTGTTATGCAGTACTGTAAGTTCCTTTTAAATTTTCACTTTATTTTCTTGCAAAATACATTATTTTTTAATTTTAACTAAAACTGTTGGTTTTCCTTTTTTCTGTTATTTAATTTGAAACCATAGAGGCTTAAAAGAAGTAACATATTTGAGAATTTGATCCATGGTGCTTCAGTAATAAAAAAATGTCATCAGTGACTGATCCACTATCATGCACTATCTTGAATCCTTTGATGCCAAACAAGAGATTATTAAAGTTGTAGGACAATTATGTCAACTCTCTCTCCTTTTTCTCACTTTGTCACTTTTTTCCTGCATGTTTTATTTGTAGGTTTTTACCGGAATATTGATGGTAATTACATGTGGAGTGATGGCCATGTTGGGGAAGAAATGGAAGGATTTTGGGCTGAAGGCCAAATTATACAGTTTGTCTCAGGTACTGAATCAACAATTTATATAATTTGAAAAAATAAATGATTTCATTTTTTTTCTGCTTCTTGATTGCTGAAGCTTTTTCATTCTGTTTATTTGTTGTTTTTTTTCATTCAGATTTTGAACTATATGATTCCCAGGGTTTATCATAAAGTTGAACATTTATATTTCTACTTCAACACCGTTGTGAAATAAGTTGTCATGTACATGTGAAAGAAAGAGGCACTTGACATGACCTGAATACTTCTTGTGGCACATAGAATGTGCACTCATCTTGAGTGTTGTGTGCTTTTAGCATTTAACAATTTGCTTGACACTTGCACTGTGCATGGCATGATGGAGATCAGTTGACCAATTAGCTGTGTCTAAATCAGTGTCCAATCAGCTGTATCTAAATCAGTGATCAATCAGCTGTGTCCAAATCAGTGACAAATCAGCTGTGTCCAAATCAGTGACCAATCAGCTGTGTCCAAAGTGAAGCTGGTTTCTGCAAGATAACTTGAAACTGCTGCAGCATATTATCTGTAAACTTCAGAGACTCTAGTCCTATGGGAGGGTCAAGAACTTCCATATGTACTTGATTATTAGACAAATCCAACTGCAAACTGCAAAGACCCAGATTTGCCTTTGAATAATGCACTGGCAAGTCTGGGTCTGTGCAGTTTGCTAGGAGTAATCAGTAGAACAAACAACATAGACCCTGATCTGTCAGCACATTATGTGCTGGCAGATCAGGGTCTATGTTGTTTGCAGTTGGACTTGACTTATGAGCAAGTATATACAGTAAGTAACTATCTTTATAGTGTATTATAAACCAGATATGCAGAAGAGCAGAATTAAATTCCTATCATCAGTTTAGATCTCTTTCCTTTTTAGGAATAAGACGATGTGGCGCCATTGAGACAAATGGGTCCCTCTATGGTCCCAATAGGTGGCACCTTGATAAGTGTGAACAAAAATTGCCATTTGTGTGTCAGACCATTCCATGTGTTGAAGGACAGTTCCGCTGTGCAGATGGACATAAATGTATCATACAGACCTCAAAGTGTGATGGCCAATCAGACTGCCAAGATGGGAGTGATGAAATGAATTGTACAAAAGGTGAGAAATATTGTCAGTTTGTAGTCTTGTCTCATTGATCCATTTTTTCTCTTCAGTATATCAGACTAAACAGATCTTGAATGATTGTGTCAGATTTGAAATGATCTGCATGATATTCCTCAAATAATGGTCCCATACAAATGTGATAATTGGATACATAAAATGGACCCAGGGTTGTAATCTATTTCCTGCAATATGTGTTTCAGCTATGAATACATGTACAAAGTTGGTTAAAAGAATTATTCAAAATGTTACTGTTATTGCATTTTTGCTTATTTGACTTATGACCCCCTTCCCCACTGGGACCCAAAGGGAGAGGTCCAAAAATCATACCCCTCTTGCAGATGGTCATGGGCAACTATTGTTCAGAATTTGGTGAATTTCTCCCTAGCAGTTTAGGAGATGAGGTTTTGGACAGATGAATGTATAGAGGTTTGGCTTGGTTTTTTATGGCACACCATGATTGGTCATTCATTGCTGAGGCAGTTGGACTAAAGTGGTAAGAATGGAGCATGCTAAACAATCAAATGGTAGGATTCAAATCTGCACCCTTCTGAGTGATGACCATATCTTCCAGCTAAAGTATGAGGATAATTGTGATAAAGGTCAGTAACTGTGTTTTGAATTTGAAAAAAACATTCAGGGCTGGGAAGATAGCTTGTCCAGCAACCCAAGATAAGTTGAGAATGACAGTGAGTAATGTGGAAAAATTTGTAAATTGTGGGGAATCAGATATGTTATAAAAAAGAAATCTAAAATTTGTGAATTGCTTGGAATTAGATATGTTATAAAGAAGGAAAATACAATAGAATATGACCAAATTTGACTGAAAGTAGCGAGACACAAATGTCTTTTAAGTTTTTACATTTTGCCAATTTGCTATCAAATATGGTAGCCATTAATAAAGATAGAAAAACTTTTAAACATTTTTCTTGTCAGAAACCAGTCATTGGAATTTAACCAACTTTGACAAGAAGGATCCGGTCATGAAGGATTTTAAATTTATATAAATGATGCCGATTCATCATCAGATAGGACAACCTTTACTAAAACTGAAAATACATTAAATGACTTCTGGAATAAAATAAATTGATATAATTTTACCAAATTGGTAAGAAAGGATGCTGTGTTGTAGTGCTTTTAGATATGTGCAAATAATGCCAATTTTCCATAAACTATGGCTGCTGTTACGAAAAATAGAAAAACCATATATAACTTCATAAATAACACTCAACACAGTTTGACCAAATTTGACAGAAAACATCCAAGATTGATGGTGTTTCAAATTTATGCAAATGATCATTTGCTATCAAACATGACCACTGTTACTAAAAGTATAAGAACCTTTCAACAGTGTATCTGAAAAACTGTTGAAGAATTTGACCAACTTTGACAGAAAGCATCCTGGCATAAAGACCTTTTCACACTCAAGTGCTACAATTGTTTAAATTTTCAAGATGGCAGTTGTAGTGCTTCCCCAAAAATGTCTTGCACTCTATCATATAATGTCTATTTTTAGCTTGTGTAGTTACCAGAAATCAGATTCTCATTTGCAGTATGTAAACAGTCATATATGTCAAGGCAGCAGTCATAGAAAAGAAAACAAACATTACATGTATGATTCAGGAGAGAAATAAATTTGTAGATTGCACAAGTACTAGGAATTCATCCCTCAACAATTTTTAAAGTTTTGAAAGATTTCAAAAGACAGATACCTTATTACTTGCATATAAGTATAGTCCATCTGCAGACTGCACAGTCCCAAATCTGTCATCACATAATGCACCAGCAGATCTGGGTCTGTGCAGTTTGTTAGGAGTAATCAGAGTGAACAAGCAACATAGATCCTGACTGCAGGAATAGTATGCTATGGCAGATCAGGATCATTTTTGTTTACAGTTTGACCTGACTTATAAGCTAGTATATACAGTAATGTGGAAAAATAAACCTTACATTAGAAGAGGGAAGTTGTCACTAAGCAGGCAGGAACCGTAGAAAGTTGTTACTCAAAATAAGCAACTTATCTAATGTCTCTGTGCCACAGACTGTATCTACAAGAACTTTCCATATAACACCTTTATTCTCGGGGATTTTTCCAAGAACTTCTATGTACAAATTTGAGAATGCTTGAAGGAAATAGGAAAAAATGTCTTGCATGGTTGGGAAAGTGTTTACATGGAGTGTTGAATATTATTTGAAGCAGTGCTATTTACTGTGTGAAACCAGAAGAAGAGGTAAAAAGTGATGAGAAACAACAGTGAGAAGTGGAAAGGCTATGGTCAAGCTTACCCCAGCCTTGGATGTGGCAGAGGGTCAAAGTTGATGATGTGGGGTTGTTTAACCTTTTATGGTGCAGGCAATCTTGCCTTATTAGATGGTAACCCAATTAAAGAGGTTTGGCTAGTGTTAGAAAAAGATTTAAGAATGAACAAATAAAACATCAAAACTTTTTAAGGTCTGAAAACCCAGCTCCTTCACATCTGGGAAATTGTCTGTATTTTTATCTTTAGAGACTGTATAATTAATTACCAAAATGCTGTAAACAAGTACTGCTGTTAAAATGTGGCATTGCGTACTACTGAGAATATACAGTTAGATTAAGGTATGTTTATTCATCACATATGAGATGTCATTTGCAAAACATGTATGACATTATGACATTAAACATCAAGACAATTATGTCATCTGAGTGTATATTGGACAAATGATGCTGATAGGCTGTAAAATATGGATGAATATACATATATAGAGAAACCTTGAAGAAACTGTTTTCATAGCATATGCAGTCAGCACCATTAGATGAAATTTCTTGATATAGCATCATTCTAATCTAGATTTTCTTGGCCAACTGCATTGCTCTTGCAATTATTCTTGGCAGATTTCAGGTGAGTGATCTGGAGCAACTTAGGATTCTTTGTTTTTTTCTTTTATCACATCATTGAACTGATAGAGTAGTTTTTAACTTGATTTTAATCATTGACTCTGTATACATTTAAAAAATGATCTTTCACCATTTTCATACACCTGGACATACATTTTGCATTGTTCAGTAATTCTTGTAATGAAAGTGAGTTACTTACTTCAGCCTAAACACCCGAATCTATTCTTGGCTTATCTTAACAGTTTTGGCTCATGAAGTTTGCAGGGCACCACACCCAATGTTTGACCCATTCTCTAATCCATCATCTTGATTACCTGTTGTCCATTTAAATTTGTAAAATTCACAAACATGCAAATTAAAATGAATTAGAATCCATCGGTTACAATACTAATTGAAACAAACTTAATTTGCCATTCACTTTGTTTAATGACATAAGGCTTTTTTGGCGTGACTAATATGTGTAGTAAATGGGCTTAGCTGCAGATGGTATGGACCCAAAGTATCCAGCATTGGTGACCCTAGGGCTAAAATTTTGATTACTTGTAATTATTTCTTGGTGGAAAAATTTGAAAATTACAGTAAAATATTATGAACATTTATTAAGCCAGTTCAGGGCAAGTGTATGATGAATTTGCATATTGGATGAAAGGAAATTTATACAATATAAAAGAGATATAATGACTAATGGAAATTGCAATAAAGTAATTACGGAGGTGAAAAGAGATACCTTATGAACATGTTTTATTGGTTGCTTTTGTTTCTGTTGTTTTGGGTTTGATGCCATTTGGTGACCAGTATATACTGGTGGAGGAAGAACCCAGAGAAACTCCAGTAAGAACCACTGACCCTGACAAGATTTCTCACATACCAACTGTGGCTATTGTTATGGTTGGTGTGGGGTGCTCCCAATGTTTATTTAAACTATTATAGAAGTCCCACCCAGGCTCTATTTTGTGAATTTAGTGAAAAATAGATGTAAAGCTCCGAGTCCCCAGTCAGCAATGCCAACGGTTAGATGGTTAAATATACAAAAAAGGTTGAAATTCAATGAGTAACAATTTAATAACAATTTAATAATCAAATGACTCAAATTTCCAATTACACTCCTTCCGCTCAACCCTTTAATAAGCCTATTGCATCACTTGATTAGCAGTGTGAGATTGATTTCCACCTGTACTTGTATTTCTACTCATCTGTTTTATCCTTTCTCTCCTATTTCTCCCACTTCCTTCTCCCCTTCCTCCTCGACTTTTCTCCAAATTCCTTCTTCTCCTCCTCCTCAACTTTCTCAAGACTCCTTCTCCTCCTCCTCCACTGTCTCTACCATGACTACTGTTCTGTTGACTTGGACTGTCTCGGCTACAGCCTTAATTCCGTCTCCAACTCTTGAAGACTCGGGACCCAATGGAACCCAAAGTTCTGTGTCTCCTAAAAAGCTTCCTGTGAAAACACAAGGATGGTACAATCTTTTTCCTTAGCCCTCTCATCTCACACCACACACAGCCTATCATCAGATAATGGCTATTAAATTTCTTCGGTCACACATTCGTTCACATCGAGATACCAATATGTTCTTGCATGGTAAACAAACGTCATAACAAAAAGCACGGTATCAGTTACTTCTCATACATACATCAATAAATTCCATCACATCAGTACATATTCCTAATCATTTTATACTAGACAATATGACGATAATCAGATTCATTCTTTACCTTACAACTCATACAAAGTATGCAAATATTCAAATATCCATTCTCTGATATATTCATATGTCCGTAGTAAGTAATCTTACATACTTCTACCATTCCAAATTCACAATTCAAGCATTTGTAAATTCTGACATAACGCATTAATAAGTGCATTAGTTTACTACAAAGTAACTTAATAGCGAATTACAAAATTAATTCTGACCACAAGCTAACAATCTACATAATTCTCTGCATAATACTCAAGCCCATTTCTTAAATATGCATGTAAATGAAACACTACAAAGGTAATTCTACATACTAAATGATCCTCGTAATTAAGTATACATACTACAAATAATTACAATTATGATGCCATAATATTCTGCAAAACTGAGCAAATAACTTACCTTTCGAAGCTTTTCTTTCCTTAGAATCTACCTCTAAGTTTTGCTGCCAAATTACAAGTGGCTTCTTCTCGGAGTAAACCCTGTTGACTCACCATCCTTTCAGGCAAATACCAAATTTCTCTTACGAGTTCTGAAAGTTATCATTTGGATCAGAATTGTAATCACACCCGCAATCTCAATTCCAATTGGATATCGCTGTGAACTCATCCAATCAAACTTAGCGGACCATGTCTCTCTCACTGTCTGTTAACATGGGGATGGATGAGAACATGCCCCACTCACCCCGTGGGCTTCTCTTTGATCTTTGGAATAAGCTGACATAGGGCTGATAACTACAAGCCTTTGTTTAGATGGTGCAATCTACTGCCTTTGCCTATTCAAGATTCCAGGTCTCCGGCTGGTCATGTAACCTTGCGTAAGAGTTTAACACTAGCCCATGGCAATCTTTAGACCTCAAACACATGGCTGCGGTAATATTCCCAAGACAGGTAGATTATAGCTTCTACATGACTTTATAGCTGGGGTTTAGCAAACATGACACCAACATTGGCCAAGCCTGAGACTTGAACCCATACAGACAGAGGTGAGAATGCAGTGATCGGTAAAGGTGAGTGCTTTAGACCATTCAGCCACCTGTGGCCCCTGTGTTTTATTGGTACTTTAGCCCTATATAATGGGAACTTGATTCTTTCAAACTGCATGAACCCATATCTGCTATTGCATAATGTGCTAGCAGATCTGGGTCTATGCAATGTGTTAGGAGTAGCCAGTAATTTTGAGTTTATGAAAAATTAGCATGAATCCTACAGTTGTACTTTCTGTAAATAATAGATCCTGTGTGATGTTTGCTGATGGTCCTTAATGGTTTATTGGACTTAGAGTAGGCAGGTAAAAAACAGGATCATGTTGATCAAATTTTTAAAGGTATGATTCTGATTTACATATTAATTTACCTGGTGATTTCAGTGCATGAATTGATGAAGAGGTGAATTTAATAACTGATGACAATTCAAAACATCACTCATTCTGGGAATACTGTGTTGAAGATCCTTTCAGAACAATATGTCAGTCAAAGGATAAAACAGTTAACAAATTGGGAAAAAACAGTTAATAAATTGGGAAAATAAGTACAGGGTGTCAGTCAGAAGATAAAATAATTAGCAACTTGAGAAAACAAGAACATGGTGTCAATCAAAAGATAAAATAGTTAACAAGTTGGGAAGATAAGTACAAAGTGTCTCTCAAAAGATAAAACAGTTAAGAACTTGGGGAAAATAAGTAGTGTGTAAGTCAAAAGATAAAATAGTTAACAACTTCGGAAAATGAATACAAGGTGTCAGTCAGAAAATAAAATGGTTAACAATTTGGAAAATATTGTCACTTTGTTATAACTTAGATATGCTTATTCTTAATGGTAGAAATTTTTCAGAAAGGAATGAGAATTTGCTTTCATCAAGGTGTGTCATAAATTGTATTGCTGTCATTATTCTAGCTTTCAGATTTTCATGTACTAAAGCTGATGATTTCCTACTTCTTGCACTGTACTGCAATTCAAAATTTTCAGTGATTTAAATGTACGAGATGAAAGTAACACTCTGAAAGGATAAAAATTAGCAAGGTATAAATGGAATGATAGATATGAAATCGAATTTCATGACACATCCCAAGTGACAGAATTGTTTACCAAAGTTGAAGTAGAATTATGGAATGACAATGTTGAAAGCTTTATTGAAGTATTTAACTATACAGGTTTTAGCATGCTGTGTAGCAGTCTGATATCTGTTACATATCCCATTTGGTGGCTTAATAATTGCAAACAAGAAAACAGGTGAAATACAGTCTTTAAAGTAAGTTCTAGCTTAGCAACTGCGACACTGATCTACCTGTATATGTGTCAGTCAGCTAAATTGGCATTGAAAGCCATGTATACAAAAAAAAAAGTTGAGAGCAAGAGAGCAAATAATATATCTTTTCTCTATCTCTGACACCAATCAGTAATGTAATGTATCTTTGCTCTATTTCCAATACCAATCAGTTAATGGAAACAAATGAGAACTTTTTCATTTTAGAGAATTGTGAATCAGGTTTCTTCTGAATAATGTTTGATTTTCTCGATTTGTTGAACAGTGCAAAATTGTATAGTGATGAAAACTTTTCATAACAATTAATATTCATCTGACACATTTGGAATCACCAGCAGCTGAGTATATAGACAGAACAGATTGTATAATTCATGTTGAAGAAATTTAATCTTGCCTTGTCTAAAATGAAAAATAGTAGTGCTCAATGGCCAGATGCAATTAAAGTAGAAATGTGTAAGAAATTTACTATAATCAAACATTCTTCAATCATATATTGGAAGAGGGCCATTTCCCATCAGAGTGGTGTAAAGCTGTATATGTATGTAGCCCTTTATATAGAAAAGGCAGTAAAGATGGTCCAGAGAACTGTTCATAAATATCACTGTTAAATGCTGTGGGTAAATCTTGACAAAAATATTAAATAATCAGTTGATAAAATGAGTCGATGCTGAAGAGAAATTGTGTGAATAGCAAGCTGAATACTGTATATACTTGCTTTTTTAAGTCGAGTCAAACTGCAAACAACAAAGATCCTGATCTGCTGTACCATAATTCATCTGCAGGTCAGGGTCTATATTATTTGTTCTACTGATTGCTATGAACAAACTGCACAGACCCAGATCAGCTGGTACATTATGTGATGGCGATCTGGGTCCATGCAGTTTGCAGTTGGACTCCTCTTATAAGTGAGAATATACAGTATACACAAATATATTAGTAAATATGGTTTCTCTTTATATGGTAATGTGCAAGGGGCATCCGGAATATTTCTTAAACCTTTATTGCTAAAATTACATTTGAAGAAGAAATTACATATTTAGGTTTTTGGATTGAGATGATTTTTCAATGTTTTCATGTCCTATATTGGCAATTATAGACTTTTTTCATCTTCATCCTATTTCCAGTGAGCAGGAAAGTCATATACAAGTCCACAATGCATAGGATTAAGTTTAAAGTCATATACAAGTCCACAATGCATAGGATTAAGTTTAAAGTCATATACAAGTCCACAATGCATAGGATTAAGTTTAGAGTCATATACAAGTCCACAATGCATAGGGTTAAGTTTAGAGTCATATACAAGTCCACAATGCATAGGATTAAGTTTAGAGTCATATACAAGTCCACAATGCATAGGATTAAGTTTAGAGTCATATACTTTAGACTTTAGTAAATTGCCTAGTTCATCAAAATATAACTTAAAATCATTTTATATTGTTTACATAATGGAAGTAAATTTTCAGGAGAGAAAGAGTCTTCAAAAGAAGTCCTTCCTTCTGGTGGATTTAAATAAGTCATTTACCAGAAATTTGTGTTGCTGTCTTTAACAAATTTATGAAGATTAAGAGGAGAAAGACTAGTCAGGGTGAACATGTGATCTGGATAAAGCTTTACTGTGTAGCAATACTCATATTTGACAATGTATTTAACTTTTCAATTACATACACAAAAATTAAGAGAAAGCTAACCTGAAGCTTTCGTCCTTACGCTAAGGACTTGATCAGCAGACTGATGTGATCCCTACTGACTGTCGACATCGCTTGATGGAATGGTGAGTGATATTAACAGATTGTCCCACATATGTGGGAGGTTTGTAACGGTGAAAAATGTATCTCATTGTACACTTTCAGAATCAGAACTGTCAGTGTTAAGAAAAGGTTTGAACTTCGCAGTTTCACCTGAAAAAACTGCCTGTGGTTGATTTACTGACAGCTACAGAGTCAGCCTGTGGGAATCTATCTAATAGTGATGCTGATGAACTCAGAACCGAGGTGGTTGGCATATTGAAGAAGGGTAATCATATCAGACCTAACATTAGTAAGGATGAAAGAAAAGCCTTCGCCAGTCTTCAAATAGACAGGGATATAATTATTCTTCCTGTTGATAAGGGACAGTGCACAGTTGTAATGGACAAAACCACTTACAAAGAAAAATGTTTGAACATGCTTCTGGACTCCAACACATACAAGAAATTGTCACGTGACCCCACTACCAATTACAAGAAAGAACTTTCAGATTACATCAGAGATTTACGTGAGAAAGAAAAGGTAATTGATTGGTCTCTTAGTAAACTTTTATATCCTACTACTGAAACACCTCCAACATTTTATGTCTTACCAAAGATACATAAGCAGGATTTGCTATTGTGACCAATGGTCAGTAGAGTGGGCTCTGTCACCCTCAGTTGTGCAAAATATTTGGCCAAGATTTTAGCACCGTTATTTGGAAATACTGAACATCATATTAAGAACTCAAAACATTTTGCCAGCCTCATTGAGAACAAGAGTGTGTTGGAGGACGAAGTATTGGTCTCATATGATGCGAGTGCCTTATTTACTTGTGAACCGGTTGATAAGGCTTTGTCAGTTATTAAAGACAGATTATCTTCCGTGGAAAGTAGACCAACTGGGAGAACAGTTTCAAAAGGCAACATTGTCCTACCATATGTAAAAGGGACTTTCGAATGCTTGAAGCACATGTTCCAACGACACAAAATTAATGTATGTTTCAAACTGTACTGGACCCTCAGACAGATGTTAGTTCACCCCAAGGATAAGTTTGAATAGAGAGATATTTGTGGACCTATCTATCACATTAAGTGTGAAGGACAGGGTGAAAGTCAGTGCCATCACAACTATATTGGGGAAACGGAAAGAACACTGAAAGCGAGATTTAATGAACATCGAAGGCCAAGTTCAAACTCATCTGAGGTATCATGGCACATCCACAATGTTTGCCCTGGCCATACTGTAACTTGGAACTCCATAAAAATTCTAGATCGAGAACAAGCCTGATTCTAGCAGGGGGTTAAGGAATCAGTTTACATCCATGTGCACAAACTGATGCAGAACAGGGACGGGGGCTGTTACAACCTGCCGCATATTTTATACAATCTGTTAACATTGCTCATCGAGCGATGTTGACAGTCAGTAGTGATCACATCAGTCTGCTGATCAAGTCCTTAGCGTAAGGATGAAAGGTTCAGGTTAGCTTTCTCAATTTTTTTGTGTGTATGTAATTGAAAAGTTAAATACATTGTCAAATGTGATCTGGATGTAATCATCAGGAAGGATTTGGTGAAATTCATACTTAGGATTATCATATGTACTCATTTATAAGTAGAGTCCAACTGCAGACTGCACTGGCCCATATCTGCTGTCATATAATGTGACAGCAGATCTGGGTCTGTGCAGCTTGTTAGGAGTAATCAGCAGAATAAACAACATACACACTGATCTGCAGGCACATTTTATGATGGTATATCAGGATCTATGTTGTTGGCAGTTGTACTTGACTTGTAAGCTAGGACATACAGTAATTTACAACCTTAAGCATACAGTTCTCAGAAACACAAATAAGCCACAATATATAATGGTGCAGAATGGCAGTAAACATTTTATCTTTTGAGACAAATACCTTTATGTACTTCACTGAGAGGAAGAATAGAATTACCCTGTTGAAGAATGATGTTTGTTATCTAGAAAATTTCAAGATGAATGGAAGCATTATGAAGATCTGTCAGCATGGGCTCAGTTATCTTGTACAGACAAATAGGATTGAAGCAAAATGTCACCAAAATGTTTTACATCATATGACTACGATAAAAAATAAAAAACACTAGAAAATGTTTTACATGTTGTAGCTGACAAAAAAGTATTAAAGAAAAATCAGATTCAAAAGGAGACCATTGTGAGCAAGTCAGCAACTTATATCACAATTGGGAAGTACACAGATACATTTTACCTGCTTAAATGCAAGTTCTGTCAGTTTTTCAAGTGTTTGTTGGCAAGTCTCAGTAAAGACTGTTCCAAGTGCTTAGCATGTAACAGGAATCTGTTGGTAGTATTTGTTGGCAAGTCTCAGTAAATACTGTCCAAAGTGCTTAGCATGTAACAGGAATCTGTTGGTAGTATTTGTTGGCAAGTCTCAGTAAATACTGTCCAAAGTGCTTAGCATGTAACAGGAATCTGTTGTTAGTATTTGTTGGCAAGTCTCAGTAAAGACTGTTCAAAGTGCTTAGCATGTAACAGGAATCTGTTGGTAGTATTTTTTGGCAAGTATCAATAAAGGCCATGCACAGTGCGTAGCATGTAACAGGAATCTGTTGGTAGTATTTGTTGGCAAGTCTCAGTAAAGCTGTACACAGTGCTTAACATGTAACAGGAATCTGTATTTGTTGGCAAGTCTCAGTCAAGACTTCACAAAATGTTTAGCATGTAACAGGAATCTATTGGTATTTAAAGCAACATTATAAATGTTCTTGCTTTCACCAACATTCACTGACAGTTTATAATGGTACTGATACACACTTTGGAAATGTTTGTGAAAACAAAGGTGTTGATAATAATGTTTAAATATCCACGGTAATTAAAAGTTTCTGTAATAATGCTTAAATACCCAAATATCAACAGGTATTTAAATGTGTCTGTAATAATGTTTTAAATACCCACATATCCATAGGTTCTTAAAAGTGTCTGTAGTAGTGCTTAAATACCCACATTTCCACAGGTAATTAAAGTATCTGTAATGATGCTTAAATACCCACATTTCCACAGGTAATTAAAGTATCTGTAATAATGCTTAAATACCCACATTTCCACAGGTAATTAAAATATCTGTAATAATGCTTAAATACCCACATTTCCACAGGTAATTAAAGTATCTGTAATAATGCTTAAATACCATCATTTCCACAGGTAATTAAAGTATCTGTAATAATGCTAAAATACCCACTTATTCATATTTTAATATTTATAAAAAAAATAATTCATGAATACCCCTTGTATAAACCTGTACAAGTAAACAGAAAGGATGTTTATAATGTATTTTTATTGACTATGCAAAAGCTTTTGTGTCCATTCAGCATGACTTCCTTTTCTTTTGAATGAAAATGGTGTTGGATAAAACTGATGGAAGTTCTTAAAGAAATGTGTAGTCAATCTGAATTATGTGTGAAAATTCCTGAAAGCCAAGTATTTTAAACATTCAGTTGGTGCCAGATGGGGACGAGTGCTCAGCACTTTCATGTTTATCAAGTTTTTTTAATGAGTTTATTGAATTGCTCAAAGCATTCAGTTGTAGAAATATTTATATATTTCGAGGAAATAATCCAAACATGTAAAAGGTTATTTGCTGAGAATAAAGCCAATTTTTGGGGTAAAGAATTGAATTTACTTGGCAGATAAATGCCTTTAATCTATTTTTGTGTAAATAGAGAATGAAAGTTAATCTGTTAGTGGAACAAAAACTAAAATGTTGTTTTGAGGAAAAGTGGAGCAGTCGCAGTCATACAGAAAATGGTTTCTTATAAATGATCAGGTAGAAACAGTTGCCTTTATAAATATCATGGTTTGTATTTGCCATCTGTCTTGGGTTAAAGCAAAGTAAACACTAATCTATCAAATGGAGAAAGCATTATTTATTCTGATAAAGTTCATTAAAACACACTCAGTTTCTATTAAACAAGCATTATGCCTTTTTGATCACATGATTGGCCCATCCTTTGCTGTGGATGAGAGTTGTGGTGGCATGAACATAGTGATATGGTTGAGAAGGTACAAAGAAGCTTTTGTAAAAAGTATTTAAAATTTTAGCACATCCACTCCAAGTTCAGCAGTTCTTAGTGAACTTGGCCATTTTCTATTGTCTGTCATATATAATAGATGATGCACCCATGGATTGGACCATAGTTTTGTATATGAATGACTGCAGATATAGAAAATTATTTTATAAATGTTATTTGTTTTTAATTTTGTAATCATATCATTATATATGTTTTTTAAGTTTTGTCAAATGTTGTAAAGCGCTTAGAGCTTCTAAAGATTAGGCGCTATACAAAGTCCTCATTATTATTATTATTTATTATTATTTTATCTTGATGATGCATGTAAGACAACATAGGCTACATATGGCCAAAACTTACACTTTAGACATGGTTTTGGATGTGTGTGGCTTACACAGACAGTAAGGAATGGTTGAAAAGTTTTAGAACAAATCTAATATCTTCTAACCAAAGCAACCCAATATGATAAAAATTCACTTGTCTGTAATTGAAAATGTCCTAAGTGTTAAGTGTCATTGTGTGTGTATATATATATATATATATATATATATATATATATATAAGTGTTAAGTGACACTGTGTGTGTGTATATATATATATATATATATATATATATATATATATATATATATATATATTCCTACCCTCACATATATAAATTCCTATCCATACTTATAGACAAGGTCAATCACACAATACAAATTATATATATAATTTGTATTGTGTGATTGACCTTTGTCTATAAGCGAGGGTAGGAGTTTGAGACTATCTAATATCTTTCTTTTATGTATTTATTTATTTATTTATTTTAGCTATCTTTTTGTCTATGGTTGTAGATTATATATTAAGATTATTATTATTTGGAGGTAAGCATGTTTACTTGGATTTGAGTTCAGGAAATTGGTAATTCCATCAGAAACAAACATGGTCTACCAGATCTTTGCCAAGTAGCTTACTGAAATTGAAGTAAAAAACCTGATCTTGTTGACAACTTAGAATGTTCTAGAAATTAATTTTGTACCCTCATCCTGGTCCTGTTATTGTGTCATAGCTTTTTATATTAAGGTTGTTTATGTTAGAATTACTTATTCCTATCTTAACATCTGAAATGAAATCAGTCATTTAGTTGTGTTCAGTTTTAATTTGAGAGGAATTAAATATTTAAATTATTATTTGGAATTGCAAAGTGCACATCAATACTTTTGGACTAAATCACTATCTTGGGATTATTTGTGAATTCATTTAGAGACATTTTGAATTATATCATTGTGATAAATAAAGACTGTTAACACATAACACTATTCCAGGTTTTGGTACATCAGCACAATCCAGATTGGAATTCATTTGGAATACTCTACACTTTTGGACTTGTGATAAAACTTTTTGGACTTTTTGGGATTTAATTCAATATACTTTAAATTCTTTTTAAATTTTCACTTTTGTATTATAGTTGTTGAATTTTATGAAACTTGTTAGGTTTTTTTTGTTACTTTAAGACAATATAGTTGTAACTATATATATATATATATATATATATATATATATATATATAATCTGATGTTGTTTATGGCCCTAAAGGAGTTGCTCAATCTGGAATCAGTAGATGGATGAACTATTTTAGTGATGGTGGAGAGACTGTTAAAGATTATATAAGACAAGGTTGCCCAAGGATGTCGCTTTCAAAAGAAATATTCGATTCTGTGGAAGTGTACATGAAGGAAGACAAATGTGTTACTGTCTGAGAAGTAGCACAAAAGTTTGATATCTTATACAGTAATGCAGTGAGGAAGTTCTGAAAAAGGATTTAAGAATGCCCAGGGTTTGTGCCTTTCTGTGGAAGAATATGTGAAGGAAGACAAATGTGTTAATGTCTGAACGGTGGCAGACAATTTTGATGTTACAAATGGTTGTGTAGTCTGTAAATTCTGAGCAAGAAATTAGGAATGCACAAGATTTGCACAGTTTGGGTGCCCAGATTGCTTGTTAAAGAACAAATTGGTTTAAGGGTAAAGATTTGTATGGGATTTTACAGGTACAAAATAGAAACCTGTATTTTCTCACATAGGATCATTACATGTGATGAAACTTGGAACGTGCTCTTTGGTGAGTTTAACACCATTCTATTTAAGTAGGTTTTATATATATATATATATATATATATATATATATATATATATATATATATATATGTATATACACACACACACACACATCTGCCCATACATTAGATTAAACTATATGTTACAGTTTTTTTGTGCTTGCCTTTTATTGTTGAGCCCACATGATTGGGAAGCAAGACATAGCAGGCACTTTTCCATTGTTGGGGACTGAGCCATCAGTGAATGTTTTGGTTAAAGGTCTCAGTTTGGTTATATTCCATTTTCTCATTATACTGGACATAAATCAGTATGAAGTTAAGACAGTTCCTTCTATGGCATGCTTGCTTACCATTATGACCTTGGAGTGGAGGTCACAGGGAAGGTTTGTGTTAGAGTTTAGGTGAAAGTTTTTTTCTCAATTACTTATATTTTGTAAATCTGCTGATGGATCATGATGAAGCTAGGACAATTCACTCTGCAACATGTTCACTTGCCCCATCTACCATAGGGTCTAAATCAGCATCATATAAAATCTTAGTTACAGTTTATAATTTTTTTTTTTCATATTTCTTAATCACTGATATATTTTATTCATCATAATCATCATCATCATCATCATCAATCCCTTAACCATGAGGTTGTTGGGGCACCACAGTTGCCTTTGCGATCAATTCTCTCCATCTTTCCCTGTTCTCTCCTGCCCTTTAGGACTCTCTAAATCCCATGCCTGTCCACTTCTTAATGTTGTCTTCCCACCTCTTTTTCTGTCAGCCTGTTCTTCTGCACCCTCGCACTGTGCCTTGTAAGATTGTTTTTGTCAGTCCAGATGATCTTGAGACATGACCATACCACTTCAGTTTGCGCTTTTTTACAATTTCAAGAGGTCTTCATAGGATCAGATGGCTCATTGGATCATGTTGTCGACTTCTTTGTTGGTTACATGGTCAATGTATGAGATGCCCAAGATCTGTGGTAGCATCTCATTTGGAAGGTTTGAATCCTTCTTTGTAGATCTGATGTGAGCGTCCAAGTTTCACAAGCATACAGAAAGATGGATATGACAACTGAGTGCATCAGCCTTATTTTGGAACCAAAAGCAATGTTGGTATCTTTCCATATTGGTCTCAACCTTGTTTTTTGTTGCTGTTATCTGGGCAATCCTGCAAAGTAGTTCTGGTTTGGAGCCCTCATCTGTGATAATTGGTCCAAAGTACTTTAAGCTTGTGACTCTTTCCAGCTTCTGTCCACTGACATTTATTTCTGCACTGATGGCATTGGTGTTGTTTGTCATCAGTTTGTTTTTTTTGGCGCTAATCTCCATACTGTTTGCTGTGGAGGTTGTGTCAAGGTGCTCAACCAAGTCAGCCAGTTCTTTTTCATCTCCTGTTAAACCATCAATATCATCTGTGAAGCGAAGGTTTGAGATTGTTCTTCCTCCAATGCTGATAGTGTCCTTGTGATCATGCAAGTCATCCTCCATGATCCTTTCCAGGAAAATGTTGAAGAGTGTAGGTGACAGTATACATCCCTGTCTGACTCCCAACTGTTGTTCGAAACCAATCTCCTCTGCTGCCATTGATGAGGACAGCACTGGTGGCTTTGTCATAGATGTGCTCAACTACCTGCACCAGGTTTGAGCTTATATTGTACTTCCTCATAGTTGCCCATAAGGCTGCATACCATACCCTATCAAAGTCCTTTTTGAAATCTATAAAGATGTGGTATAGATTCTGCTGATGCTGAAGGTATTTCTCGCAAAGGAGTCTGAGATTGAAGATTTGTTCTGTGGTGCTCCTTCCTGCTTAGAAGCCTACCTGCTTTTCAGCAATAATTTTCTCTGCTTGAGGCTTTAGTCTGTTGAGAATTATCTTAAGCATGACTTTGCTCGGGTGACTGATCAAACTGATGGTTCTGTAGTTTTGGCACAGCTGTATGTTTCCTTTCTTGGGGAGCACGATGACAAGGATTGAGTCCATGTGGTGGGCCATTTTCCAGTTTGCCATATCTTGTTACAGATTGTTGTTAGGACTGTGACTATCTCTTCTCTTCCTGCTTGAATGAGCTCTGCTGGTATGTTGTCAATGCTGGCTGACTGTCCTTTCTTTAGTGACCTAACTGCAATTTCTACTTCTTCATGAAGAATGGGGTTGTCATCAATTTCTTCCGCCTGAGGGCAATTTAGTACTGCTGGATCTCCTTGGGTCTTATGATTGTACAATTCTGAGCAGTATTCTGTCCATCGCTTGAGGGTCTCTTGATCTTCTGTGAGGCATTTTCCTGATTTGTCTTGGATTGTGGTAGTTTTCCCTTGTTTATGGGTTGTGAGATCTTTCACCAGCTGATATGCCATTTTGCTGTCATTTCTACTCAGACTGTCTTTAATTTTGGCGTATTGTCTTTCTATCCATGATTCCTTTGCCTTTTTTCATGCTTTTCCTGATCAGATTGTTTATCTCTCTGTATTTTCTAGCTCCTTCATTATCTCTTTTTCCCTTTTTTCAGTTCTCTTCTTTTGTCGCATAGTTTAAGGACATCTGTCGTGACCCAAGGTTTCTTTGTTCGACGATATTTGCCGCTGATCTCACTAGCTGTGCTAGTCACAGCTGTGTTGAATGTGGTTGTTAAGGACTCTAGGTCAGTGTCTTGGCTGTCCAGGGTTATCAAAGGTGCAAATTTACCACCTATCATTGCATGGAAGGCTTCTGTGACTTTTGGATATTTCAATTTTTCAAGGTCAAATCTGATTCTTGGTTGGTTAGGCTTTTTGACCATTTTCAGGTGGAGGCAAAACATTGTCATTAATAAATCATGGTCACTTCCAATATCTGCTCCTGGAAAACTTCACGTTCTGGCGATATTCAGTCCTGTGCAGAATCTTTTTTTCACCAAGATGTAATCAACCTGGTTGTGATGTTGTCCATCTGGACTGTGCCAGGTCTGTCTTCTAGATGCTTTGTGAGGGCCGAATGTGTTGACTAGCACAAGATTGTTGTAGGCAGCAAACTCCAAGAGCCTGAGTCCTCTTTCATTTGTTTCTGCATTGCAGAAGGGTCCACAGGTGCTTTGCCAGTTTGTCTGAGAATCAACTCCCACCTTTGCATTCCAGTCTCCTTGTACAAACAGGATGTTCTTCTTGGGTGAGTTGTCAATGACATCTTGCAATTGGTTATAAATTTTCTCAGTTTTATTTATACTTTGAATTAATCATTATGTAGATGAGACAATTTGTTTTGTGACATGCTTGCTCAGCCTTTTGGCCTTGGTGTCAAGGTCACACACTTTACAGCAATGCCTTGATAATTGGCTCCACATGCAGGTCCTGGGCTTTTTATTTCAGTACCGTTTTATCCAACACTCTTTTGGCAGTGGGCTTAACAGATTAGCTTTGACCAGCTTCTTGTTTTAATATTTTTATTCATTTTTTTTGGGTCATCCATTATGCACACTTGCAGTTCTGGAGCAAAACACAAAAACATTTAAAATGTCTGAATGAAATTTTGTACACTTATTGGACTACAAGTGTTGATGTGACTTTGCTATTCATAGTTCTTTGGTTTCAGTATATTTTGTCTTTGATTCATCTCTCTGTCTGTCTATCCATCAGTCATACTTTATTTTTTATGGCAAAACTCAAAAACCATGTAGATATCTCTTTAAAATTTTGTATATTTTAGAACAATTGTGTTGAAAGAAGATATGGTGAAGCATAGTGTTACATCTTTATTTCCATTTTAAAACACCTTTTTACAGTTTTTTTTTTATCTTTCCCACTATACTCTGGTTACATTATTCTCATTATATCATGGTTCTTTACATAACACTGTTTTCACTATAACATGGTTCTGTACATAATGCAGTCGGTGGTTATGGACCCTGACTGTTGTGTGATAACAAGGGAGAGCTCATTGTAAATAAGAAATTCTCTATGTATGAAGTCTTGGACACATCTTTTGTCTTTGCAGACATATTAGTAGGGTGGGGATGTAGATGACAGTCACTGAGGTTATTTATTTATCCTGTCTAGTATGTCCACTACAGGGGATATGTCCACTTGTCCATTTGTCTGTCCATAAACATGTTCATTCTTGGAGCATAACTTCAAAGCCATTCAAGTATTTAAATAAAACATGTTACATATGTTGATTAAGTTGTATTGAGGTGTCTTTTGATGTCTAGAATTTTCCACATATCATATGTTTCTGTTGCCATGGAAACAAAATGGAGAATAAAATTGAGAGCGCTGTACCATAGTGTACTTTTAAGTAGGTGTCTTACACAAGTTGGAACCAGAGGGATATATCATGTTTAGGTTTGAGGATAACTACAATGATTGGGATTTTTTTAAATCAAATTGGAGCAACTTTATAATTCCAAATCTCTCCAGCATCTCTAAATTTAAGATTTTTGTTTGTTACCTCATTTCTTATAATTTAAGATTTTTGTTTGTAACCTCATTTCTTTCATTGCTAATGTAGTAAGATCAACGTGGGCAAGAAATGCAATCTCTGTAAATCAATTAAAGCACAAAAATTTTAACCTAATTACCAATTTGAACACCAGTATAAGTAACACATGATGAAGAGTTCTTATTTGCAGTTAAATAATTGAATATGGAACTGTTTGTGCAAATATTACAGTACTGGTGTTTATCCAGGTAAAATCTGTAGTTGCTGAAAATATCCATCAGTCTTGACAGGGGCTGTAACCTATTTAAGGGATATGACAAGTGGAGAGGAATCATTTACACCTGTGACACCATACATAACAGGTGTAATTAACTCATCCATTATAATGATGAGGGACAGTCCAGAATGAAGAATGGCATGTCACAATAACACATAGCTTTAGAATTATATATAGGCAACTGTTGAAGCTAAATTCTGCTGGAAGTATATCATGTACAGTGATGTCTTCCTTAGCAGGCATTACCATAGAAAGGAGACCTGTTCTTGAGAAAATTTTAGAACCTATTTCCTTCAGTGCCATTACTTATGTAACTTCTGTATAAAAGACATCTGGCCATTAAAGAGAAGATTGCATGATTCTTTGAATGTCCTTTATAAACCAATTTCACTGTCATACATGTTGCAAGTTCCAAAGCAAACTGCTTGAGATCATGTTGGTAAGTTCTGGAGACTGAACAAAAATGTGAAAGAAAATTTCAGAAGTTAAAAAATGGTAAACTAACTGTAATGGAGCAAATTTTTCTGTCGATCTCGGTAGAATACATTTAGTTGGACACGTGTATGATTTAATTAGATTTATGGAGTTCTGCGCACATTTAAATTGCCATAATGCACGGATTGGTACAGTCTCTGTCACGAGTTTAGCGATTTTTTTATTAAGGCTATGTTTGTTTAAACTGACCAGGATGGGGTCAAATTCTGATCGGTATAAAAAACTCATTTCTGAAAGTTACCAGGAATCAGTTGCTTAATCAAGGCTTGTCGGACGAACGGCATTGTTTCAACATTGTTCGGGCAGGAAGTGTATTTCATTGAAACCATGCCTCATTCCCTGTTCTCTACTGCCCTTTGGAAATCTCCAAATCCCATACCTGTCCACTCCTTAATGTTGAACAGTTTTAGTAATATAAACATCACCTGCTTTTCTGTACTTTTACATCTTTTTCATAGTTGAATTTTTCCATGCAGGATGATATTTTATGTTTTATATATGTTTATGTGTTCACAGATGCCTGTGCATATGTTCAAGGATTATTTTGATTTTTAAAATCACTTAATTATTTAGTGTCAAGCCTGATTTTTCACATCATGTTGTATATACTGTGTATCATAGTACACAATAGCTAGAAGGCCTCAAGGTAGATTAGTCCTGTAACTAATTGAGTTGCCTTCTCTAAATAAAGTCTTTATTATTATTATTATTATTATTATTATTATATCAACCACTTGTATTCTGAAGCCAGACTAATGGAGCAAGGAGGTGAGCATGTTTACAATCAAATCAGTGTGTGTCCACTACCATGGTGTGTCATTACGGAAAGACACTTTAATCCTGTTGCCTTGGCAATAAAAACCTTCATGTGCCATAAAATACAAATGGCAAGCAGAATCCAGCTATTTTGAAGCCTAAATGTCAAGCAATTGTCTTTATGTATTTGAAATATTGTATGTTATAACAATATTACCTCCAATATATCAAACACTGGAGATATTGTAAATATTTTGAGGCATTCTGGAGATTGCTTTAAAAAAGATCAAAATGCAGGAGACTCCACGAAATGAAAAGGTGTAACATGTATGCACTGTATAAAAATGTGAGTTTATATAAAATATGTAGAAACATGTCTAAATCAAGATTTGTAGAAACATGTTAAGATCAAGATTTATAGAAATATGTAGAAACATGTCAAAATCAATCAGCATTAACTCATTGTATGTCATGGAAGATTTTCATGTGAAAGACGGACCTCTGAAAAGAAGCATACAGTACCAGTATCTACTGTTTTTATGCAAACAAATCGACTAAAATGCATAAATATTTAAATGCATTCAAATTATCCAAAGCAGGCATTTAGTCCAATGCTGTCAGGATATTTATTGTTTCTGCTGTAAACACAATTCATGTTTAAATGGCACATTTGATCAATAGAAACTTTGCCACTGGGACAAGTTCATGATGTTCCTTAAAGATATGAAATGATTGTTCTTGATCACTTTGAGAATACTTTAAACTCAAATAGAACTGTATAATCAAACACACCCTTAAAAAGTCTCTGACACTAAGATGTTTGATGATTTCTCATTGACATAATTAGTGTTTAAAAGATTAGGAGTCAATTATGTATAGTAAGTTTGTGTTATATGGTGTTCACCAAATATCATATCAAATTATAAATAATACAGAGGGTAAAATACCTTGTTTATTAAACTAATGTCTGAAGCAATATTTATTAAATATGTTTTCTGCAATTCACTCCACTCTGGTATTTGCTGACTATACTGGATTTACTTCAAGTAGCATATATACTTCGGATTCCGGTCTAGAAAGGGCTAGGGGTGAAATGATAATGCTACACAACCTACAGTATGATAAATATTGATGCAAGTAAAGATCGAGGCAAACAAATAATAATTATTCCTTGCTACTGAAGAGCAAAAGTAACTTTTATCAGTTAAATATTGATTTTTGAATTGATTCTGATCCACATTAGTATTGATATATGTATCAAAAAGGCAAAATTTTAGATGCATCAATGGGTGACTTGACTTAGATTTCAAACAGACTTGGGATTTAATGAGAGAGTCCTGTGAAACTCTATTTGACTTCAAGAGCAAACATGTGCAACCTACACAAGCTGATACACCTATAATTGTTATTGAAATTCAACATACAAGAAATGTCCTGCTCATAAAATTGGCAAATATCTCTAAATCACCATCAATCCAGATTTGCTCTGCTGGGTCATAGACCAGAAGAGCTTTTGGGATGATCTGTTTTCCAGGGTCTGTCATCTGTCATCCATGAGTCACTCATCATCTGTACATCTGTTTGCAGAGGTTGGTAACTGATACTCTTTCTAGACTACTTTGAGGATTGCTTTGACACTTTACACATGCATTCATCCCATGGTCTTGTTGGCTGTCTTGAAAATCTTTTTATTGCTACTGCTCATGAATGAATGGCTATATCAGCATTGGGTTTTCACTACTACAAGACTTGTTATGATGTCTAATTAGTCCAAATTAGAGATGGTGCTGATCAAATGTCTAATATGGCCACCATGATGGCCATCTTTAAAGTCTTGTTACTCCTCCTACGTGGATGGTCATATCAGCATGGGGTTTTCACTAAAAGACTTCTTATGATGGTCCTAAAAAATAGTTTCTGGTCTGATGTTCAGTATGACAGCCACAACAGCCATCTTGAAAATCTTGTTATTGTTACTCCTTCTGAATGGATATTTATATCAACTTGGGGTTTTCACAGAAAGACTTCTTATGATGTCTAGTTGGTCCTAAATAAAATGGTTCTGATCTGATGTCCAATACAGCTGCCATGGTGGCCAACTTGAAAATCTTGTTATTGCATCTCCTCTGGAATGGCTGGTCATATAAACAAAAAATTTTTACTTAGAGACTTCGCACAATCTCTAACTGGTCTTAAATAAAATGCTGCCAATCTGACATCCAATATGGCCACCATGGAAGCCATCTTAAATATCTTCTCACAACTCTTCTTGAACCGAAAGTCATAATGACATGGGGTTTTCACCAAAAGACTTTTCATAACTTCCAGTTGGTCTTAAATTAAAATGGTGCTGCCCTAATGTCCAATATGGCAAGCACAATAGCCATCTTGAAAATTTTGTTATTGCTTGTCCACGTGAATGGAAAGGCATATATTATTATCTCTACTTCTGTTCAAATGTATTGCTATATCAACATGGGGTTTTCACCAATTGACTTCTAGATGAAAATGGTGTCAGTCATATATATAATAATTCTGCCATAACTGTCTTACAAATGTTATTGTCAGTAATTCCTTTCAATGGGTTTTCACAAAGTCCTGACTAAAAATGGTGTCAGTTGTACATCCAATATGGCTGCCATGATGACTGTCTTAAAAATTTTGTTGTCACTACTCCCTCTGAACAGATGATCGTTTTGACATATGGTTTTAAACAAAAGACTTATAATGATGTCTACATTGTCCTAAATGAAAATGGTGCCAAGCTGACTCCATTATGTGTACCACAGCAGCTAATATGAAAATCTTTTTATCACTGAAGAATATCAGAGATGGTTTCAACATTCAACAGTTAAAAGGAAGAGATGTTTTCTTGAATTCCTTGAAATTCTTTTCACCTATTGGGGACTCTTTAATTTTTAGCATACAGATTTTGTATTCAGCAATCAAACACATAATAAAAATGATTATGCACTGTTTTACTGTATGCAGACTTTTGAATGAGTACATTGAAAAGATGTTGAAACCTTGGACTTGAACTATTCCCCCATTCTCCATTGAGTTAATAAAAAATAAGAGAAGGCAAAAGAGGATGCAGTTAAGGTGACAGTTTATCTACATTTGGCAAACCTGTAAGATCTCTATGTTAATGCATATAGGAAGTTTTCACTACTTAGTAATATAAAGTAGGACCTTTCTTTGCAACATCCCCAGTTTATTTAGTAAAATGGCAAATGTATCCTCTGATATTAGAGAACCTCTCAAATTGGAATGCCATTTCCCTTGAATCCCTTAGGAGGCAAGCTGGTTAGTTCAGTAGATTGAGCATGGGATTAAAAGTCCAAGCATCATGGGTTTGATACCCATCCAAGCCAGCCTTGGTTGGCTGCAAAATTGTGTCCTGGGGAAAGACACTTTGCTCAAAATTCTTGGCATTCTGTAGCTAGTAAATGTGTTAAAATGACTCAGATTATATGTTTCTTGAATATTATGTACAATCAGTCATTAATGCAAATTTGGTAGTTTAACTGATAGAACTTTGTTACTCACTGCACACTAATCAACATAAATGCATGAATTACGAAAATTTTAGTCAAAGGTATTGGTTTATTATTGTGTAGTAATAAGCTAAGCAGACCAAGGCAACACTTTACATATAATTGTGTTCATTGCAGAATAGGCAGTTTTAGTAATTAATACATTTTTGTACACTCTTCCCATTTATTATCAACATAGCTTGTAACATTTCAAACTAATTCAGCTGTGAAACACACCATCAGGCTTGGTACCTTTTGGAGGGAATATCTTCCTTATCATGGTCAACCTCAAGGGCAATTAATTATGTTTGAGGCCAAAAAAGCACTATTAAAAACAACCCTAAAATAACCCATCAGTTGTCTGAATTGAGAGAATGGCTGTCTTGTTTTATTAGTGCTAGTCAGGTCATTGTAATAAAATGTGTTGAACTCCACTAACTTCTTGATGAATGTACTTAATTTAATTTGATTTGTAAGGAATTATTCAATTCCAGCCATTGTAAGAAACAAAACCTGTCAGAAGACATGATATCTCACCTATACTCCACTGCCAAATGCTGATGTCAGACAAACCAAAATTATTCCTTGGAAATCATAGTGTGTTAGGTAATTGATTTTGAATTTTTAGCTCCACTGGTCATAAATAAGCACATAATCACAACAACCATTTTGAAAAGATTGTTATCACTGCTAATCTCCTGTTTGGATGGTCACATCCAAATGGGGTTTTAGATAATAGACTTGTTATGATGACTAGTTGGTCATGAATGGAAATTATGTTGATTTGACATCCTTTATGGCCATCTTTGCAACCATTTTGAAAGTCTTATTCTTGCTACTTCTCCTGAATAGATAGTCATATTGACACGGGGGTTTCATCAGAAGGTTTGTTATGATGTCTAGTTAGTTAAATGGAAATGGTATGCATTTGATATCCAATATGGTCACATGACAGCACTGTTGAAACTATTGTTTCTGTTACTATTCTAAAATGGAAATTAATATCAGCATGGGTTTTCACAAGACGACAACTTTTAATGTCTTGTTAATGTAAAATTAAAATGGTGCTGATATGACATTTGATATGGCCATGAAAATCTTGAAAATTTTTATCATAACACCTCTTAAATGGAAAGTCATTTTGAAATGGGGTTTTCACCAGAAATCTTCCTGTTGTGTCGAGTTGGTCCTAAATAACAGTGATGCAGATTGACCCTCATTAGTGCCACCATGGTAGCCATCTTGAATATTTTATCTTTACTCCTGTCCAATGGATGGCTATATCGACATGGGTTTTTACCAGTAGATTTTCCCACAGCAGATTATATTGAAAATCTTGCTGCCACTACTCCACCAGAACGGATGGTCGTATTGACTCACCAAAAGACTTCCAATGGCATATACTTGGTTTTAAACGAAAATAGGGGAAATCTGTCATCCAATATGTCCACCAAAACAGCTGATTTGGAAATCTTTTTTATCGCTAAAGAATATCTGAGATGGTTTCAACATGCAACATTTAAAAGGAAGAAATGTTCTTGAATTCCTGGAAACTATTTTTGGCCAGTAGAGTGTCAGTCCCCTTGGAGGGACTCTTGATTTTTATAAAGGACCCAGCTCACATCATGACTTGCCCTTTTAGGCAAATTCATCTGGGCATTTTGAATAGTAATTTCAACAAATAATAGAATCATGTGACTGGGGTAATACATGTATAAACAAAGCACTCCCTAATTGGTGATTTACCTGATTTCTACATACCAAAGTCATTGTAAAGTCATATACATGCACCTGTTGTATAAGTAGTGCATAAGACACTGATAAAAAACAAATAGCTTTAAGAGAAGGTCAAAGAGTATGCAGTATAGGTCACAGTTATCTACTTTTGGGCTGATGGTGCAATGCATACCATAATAGCCACTCAAACTTATATAATCCTACCAATCATATTGCTTAAAAAATTGACTTAAAAGTGTTGCTCAAAGTCATTGATAGATGAAGTGTAGGTCTCAGTGACATACTTCTGATGTGATGCTATAGTGCTCAGTATATTGGATCAGACAGTCACATGACTCTACAAAGTTGTAAGATGCTCTGATTAAATACCTAAAGTAAAGGAAGTCACTGAGGAATGAAATGCATGTCGGTGACCTAAATTTGGCATGACAGTTTATTTCTGTCCAGGTTGGGTCCACAGACTAAACTACAAGATCTTATAAATGAGAGTGCTTGAAATATTGACCTAAGGTAATGAAAACTTGACCAATATGAGAAATGGGCAGATATATAAACAGACAGGTGAGGTTAACACTATGTGTCCTTTACATATTTATAGTGGATCTCATAAAATTAGCTTGGTCTATTGCATGTAAATCAAAAAGTTGGCTTTAAAGTAACAAGAAAGAGGATTTTACAACTTTAACTTCATTGAACAAAACAAAAAATCCTTTATATTTATACTTTTTACTACAGATTATAAAAAAGAAGTAAAATTTATTTTAAAATTAAGATAAAGGTCTGATAAGTACATGTATATGACTAACACCTTCAATACCTATTTTAAGCTGTTGTCTGCAGTTATCTTGCTTTTTGTGCAAATGCTAACCTGCTCTTACACATAGCAGACCTTGGGTAAGAAAGTATCAAATAAGGCCTGGCTCGTGCTGTTTAACATGCATAAGTGAAATTCAAATGCATAGTTCTTCTTTCTAGCAGTAAACAACACTAACACAAACTTTAACCTGTTGATAATATAGACCAAATCTTAAAAGCAAATTTTAACTTCTAGCTTTTCCGCATAAATTAAAAACAAAATTAGGAAACTGAATAAAAATGTATTGACAAGGGTCAGTCACATGCCATTTAAAACACAGAAGTAAAATTTGAAAGCTCTGTTCCTTCCTGCAAGCTGTAAACAAATCCATAAACACAAAATTTAACCTGCTCTCTGCAAAGGGCACACCTTAAACACAAACTTTAACAACAAACTATTACCCATAAATTGTAAAATGTCAGTAAAACTGTAAAAAGGTGTCAGTGATCATGCATATGCTGAAGAACAGCAGAATTCGAATGCATAATTTCTTATAGCTGATGTACATTTTTCCTACTTTGAGAGTTATAGTAGAACTTCGATTATCCGGCACATGATTAACCGTCAGTCTCTGTTAACTGTCGGGGCATTGTACATCAAAATATTAAAAACAGGTAATGTACATCTGTAGACATTATGATTTTTTTGATGACCCGGTCTACTGTATAATACTTTTAATGTACATAATCTATTATCCGTCTATTCTCATATCCATCATGATCTCGGTCCCGCACCCTGACAGATAATCAAAGTTCTACTGTATTCAGCTTCAGTATTGATTAGGTTTACTAGGTATTCATTGATACAGGCAGGGAAGAGTACTCTGTTTTCATTGATACATACTGGGGAGAAGATGCATAGTCACTCAGCTAAGTGTCAATCAAACATTGTCTAATGATAGAACTGTAATTTTAATGAGCTACTTTGGCCAGTAGTGACAAGTGGTCAGCTGAAGCTGACATGAACAGCATTCCTTTGTTATAAGCGGTGACTATTTTCTGGTGTTTAGTTTTATTTATTTTCTCACCTACTATCCTCTTCATTGGTCCTTTTATTTGTGTGTTTTTGTTCTTTAATATGTGTGCAGTTGTGTAGGTGTGTATGCATGTCAGCTTGTGCATATGGAGTTGTTGTTGTTATGGGTTTAGCACCAGTTTTCAGCACATGATAGGCTATAAATGGTGACCAATATATTTGGTGGAGGAAAGCCCCAGCATGAACCAGCAAACCATGGGAAGCTACTGGCAAGTTTTTCACATGCCTACATTGGCTGAGCCCCAGACATGAACCCACATGGGCAGAGATGAGATGTCTGTGATCTGCAAAGGTAAGTGCCTTAGACCACTAGGCGACCCAGGGCCCATAGATTTGGAGTTATGGGCAGCAGCATACCAGCATACATGTATCTTATTCAGTGGTTGCTAATCCTATTTCTAGGAAATGTGCATTTACCTCAAATATTCACTCATACTTATAGGTTGCTGCATTTGTATGGGAAAATATGAACAAGATTTTTGGACGGATGTACTGCATGACCTTGGCAGTGCAGTATATCCATCCAACAAAATGAATTCATATTTTCACATACAAATGCAGTAACCATTTTATTATATGCTTATTTTCTTATTCTACCTAAGGCTTAATTATATAAACAAAAATACACTACATGAAACAAAGTAACTGAATTTATGCCATATTCCAAACTAAATACACAAGTGCAGATTCATCATTACACAGTAACATTATTAATGCGCACATAACTCCGCCGAGATAAATTTTAACTTAGCCATGTGCTAGACATCACTTTCGAAAGAAAATGGCATTTTGGTCTATTTAAAATTGAAATTTAGAGCCATATTTTGAATGAATGCACATTGCAACAACTTTTCCATTTGGTCTGAAATTAATAGATTTGGGTATTTTTGTCGATTCTACAAAATTTCGTGATTATGGACTGGATTTATCTGTTCCAATTCTACATGAAGTTCATCTGATTTCAGCAGCGAGGGAGCAGCGTGTTGACATCTGCAAGTGTGTTTCTGTTCTGTCATTGAATGTTTGGAGTCATAATGTGGGAAAAATATGACGTCTTTCAATTGTAATTATCAGAAAGACGCTATGGAATATAATGTTCATTTCATTTTGAGTGCAGTAAGGAGGATGTAATTGCACTTGGAATGTAGTCGAAATTACAGTACAGTTTCAAAATGTGTAATCAAGCTTTAGAACCCATGACATAGCTTACATAAATTCAGATTTGCAGAACTAAGAAAGTACATTTTGAGGAAATTCAGGATGTAAAACTAAGTATATTTTTTGCCATTCTTATTACCAGCTAAAGAAGACATGTTTATGCCATGTCACTTGCATGTTATTAGTAGGGACTTAGCAATTTTATGACCTGTCTAGTGTCTATCGTGAGCCTAAATCTGAAACATTGTATCAATAAAGTTAACGTGGAATATTGTAAAGTAGCTGGTATGTGGCAGTCCATGAAACATCTGCTTTAGTTCATTGAGAAATAAATTTAATCAACCAAAATGTAAAGCATCTACTACATGAGTGTACATGATTTGTTTACAAAGTAGTTCCTAATACACTATTGGGCACACATGTTGTACACGTGAGTGCAATATGAAGGTGTGCGATATTGTAAAATATTACACCATTCTGACAATGTAAATTTAATGGAGACATAAATGACCATTTAATAATTAATATTATACTTTCATTTCATTATTATCATGTTTAAATATTTCAGGTGTGGCACTTTACACTAATGCAGTGTTGGTACCATGACTTATGGAAGTTACTACATGTGCTACTACATTTGCACTTATACTGTTTCTGTATTACATTTATTTCTTTCAGAAGTACTACTAACTAAAATTTTGTTTATAATATTGGAACAAACTTGGAAGAGATGTTTTATTTCTTAAACAAAATTTATTGATTAAATTTGTCCAGATAATTCACATCTTGAGCAATAAAGTAATGCTCAAAACTTGCTCAAAACTTCATACGTGTTTTGTTTCAGAGAAAGAATTCTTTTTTTTGTGGTGCAAGAATATGTCAAGCCCATCTTTAACATGTCAAGCTTGTCAGGCTATTTTTAATGTGTCAAGCCTGTCAGGTCATTTTTAACATGTCAAGCTTGTCAGGCCATTTTTAACATGTCAAGCCTGTCAGGCCATTTTTAACATATTTATGCACCATGCTATAGGAGTTATTTCCCTAGAGTTGCAATTCTTTTTGTACACATTCCAGATTTTTGTAAATCTATAATACATTTCCTGGCATATTGGGATTTAAAATGTTCAGTTTGGTGGATCTAAATTTATCCACTGGCCCACATAAATGGAAATACAGATTGCAGTTTATAAATCTGTTACCGAGACATTGAACTATGTTACTGAGATACTGAACACTGTTAATGAGACACTGAACAGTTACTGAGATACTGAACATTGTTACTGAGATATTGAACTATGTTACTGAGATACTGAACACTATTACTGAGATACTGAACATTAGTATTGAGATATACTATGTAACTGAGATACTGCACACTGTTACTAGATACTAAACACTGTTACTGAGATACTGAACACTGTTACTGAGATATTAAACATTTTTAAACAGAACATAAAATATATAATAAACTTTCTCCATTTAAAACTTAAAAAAATGTCTTCAGTTACACAAAATACCTTCCAAATACTCAAACTAGTTATTAAATCTTTTAACTTAATTTATTTACTTTATTTTAATCAATATTAAAATAAATACAAGTATGTGGCAAATAGTTCATGACTAGGTGTACAATAATATTGAAATTGTTGGTGATACTGGGTAAATGCAAAAACAAGGCCTGACCATCCTTACTGAATGCCATACCAAAGAATGGATTAATGCACAGAAAAATGCTTGTGATCGATAGAATAATATGTCTGCATAATTTACATTCAGGATTAACCATACTTCACTGCATAGTCAGTCTTGAAAACACTCCCACTCCCTATTCTAGCTATTTGTTCACCTATACAAAGTGGTGGATATTGACAGCAGGTTCAAGATTTTGTTTAAGGATAAATCACACTAAACAGATCCAAAATTAATTTTTTTAAATATTTCATGGGAGATGCTAATGAATAGTTTAATGAGTGAGAGCAAAAAAGTTTTTTATGTCATAGAATATACTTTTCAAGTTATATTGTGTCATCTTTGTTGAAAGGACAGTCTGATAGAGAAAGAGCTGATAAATTAAGCATAACCTATTAAAAAATATGTGGTTTTGGACAGTTTGTTTTCATCACATAAAGTGACTGGTTCTGTTTTGTTTGAGTGGCAATTTTGATAATGATCTTGGCTATTTAAAGTTTTATAAAATGGATCCAAAATTCCTTTTGCAGGTTTTGGACTTAAGGAAGACAAATATAAAACAAAATATTTCTAAATCTAAGATTGGAATTTTCCACACTAAAAGAAACTGTGTAGTGAAATATTGACTACATGACGAAAATCATCTAAGATAATTTTTATGCTGTCAGCTGTCTGATCAAACTTGGAATGTATGCTTGTCTCATCAAGATCTAGAATGATAGTCTACAAGTTAGCTCATTTTATGCACACAGTAATAAAACAAGGAAATTTCAGCTATATGTTTATTTAGCTTACCAGTAATCACTTTTGAATGAACATTTCTTTGGAAAGGGGACTGCTCCTATGCCCTAGTGGTTAGAGCATCTGCCTTGGATGTGGGAGGTCGCGGGTTCAAACCCTGGCCGAGTCATACCAAAGACTTATAAAAATGGTACTAGCAGCTGCCTCACTTGGCACTTAGCGTTAAGAGGTTAATGTTAGGACTAGTCGGCCTGGTATCAGGATAATGTGACTGGGTGGTACATGATGCTACATGTCTGCAGCATGATGTCCCAGTGCAAGACATCACTATAAACTGCCACACTGCAGACATCATAGCGATATGACAGAAAAATTGTTAAAGCTACGTTAAAAATCTGAATCACAAATCACACTTCTTTGGAATGGGTTGTATATAAATATCTTTATGGTTATTTAACTGATACAAAGTGATTTCTAATGTGACTGCAGTTCAAGGTAATCTAACCAGTTTTCTTTCTTTTATCAGCTCAGTGTGTGGGTGTTTTGGACACACCAAAAAGTACATTCCAGTCTCCCAACTTTCCGGAAAAATATCCCAGTTATGCTGACTGCAAGTGGAAAGTGATAGCTCCTATAGGGAGCAAAGTGCAGCTAAATGTATGTATATATAGATAAATATATATGTATAAATAGATAATTGTATGTATAGATAGATAAATGTATATGTAATAACAGATAATTTATAAAGAGATAGATAAATGTATGTATAGGTAGATAAATGTATATGTATAGATAGATAATTGTATATGTATTGGATGTCAATATTTATTGCATGATTTTTTAATGATCTAATTTTAAAAAATTGGGAACAAATTTCTGTGTTCTGCTTTTTCAGGAAAATGCATATTTTATAATTGAATGTTTCACAAATTCAGTTTTTTATTCTCCATGATACCATGTGAAGGAGGCATACAGAGTTACCTATATCAAGCCATCTCATTACACTTTGTTCAGTCAGTTTGGAATTTTCAGTTTGGTTCAAAAAACTTTTGACGAATTTCATGGAACAACTTACCAGATGATGCTTGTATTTGTAAATCAGCAAGTTCAGTGTAGAAGACAAAAACCAATGTATTGAAAGGGTCAAGAATTATGAATAATTCATAATCTTATGAACAGTTTTAGTCAGCTCCTCCAACATGTATTTTAGCAAATGGTACTGAATCTGTAAGCATGCTCAATACTTACATAGTTTTTAATAAATGAATACAAATTACTGATATGTAGCCTTTATCCAGTCTGAACTTCAATATTATTTAGTAATTATAAATCAATCTTGGGAATTCTTTCTTTTTTAACTGTCCTTTTTGAAGTGTGATAATTCGTTTTAGTGAGCAACATATGACTGAATTAATTTTTGTACAATTAAATGCATGACTCGAAATTCCTAAAAATTGCTATGAGAAGAAAATTTGTTTGTGCTTTGTAATATTTCTTGAAAGTAGACAAAGTGAAAATTCATTGCAGCTTCCCAGAAGTCGGCCTGATGAGACTGGCTAAATATAGCAATGACGTTTTTTTACACTAGTTATAATTTGGCATTATTAAGCATCTAATCTGATAATTGAATTTATTTTCCTTTGTGTACATATTTGTTTTGCTCATTATTTTTAATTTTGGCAAAAAGAGATATCCTGCTTCTGCCGTTCCCTTGAGGAACCTCCAAGTACAACCTGTTTGTTTTTGCTAGTAGATCAAAAAACTATTTAGAGGGTATACAATTTACTAAATTAGAGGGTGTACAGTTCACTAAATTTTGTTTCAAATCTGTTTATTGATCTGCCTAATTTTAAAGTATTCCAAAAGTATAACCTGTTCTGGAGTATGCCAACAGTTTCATATTAAATCATGGATGATTTAACTTGAACAATCTGTCAGCATGATGGGTTGCTTTGTTGTTGTAGGGTTTAACGCCATTTTTCAGCACATGATAGGCTATACATGGTTGCCAGTATTAATGGTGGAGGAAGAACCCGGGAAAACCCCAGAAAGAACCACCGACACACGAGAAGCTACAGGCAAGTTTTCTCACATACCCACATTGGCTGAATCCGAGACTCGAACCCATGCAGACAGAGGTGAGATGGCAGTGATATGTAATGGAGAGTGCTTTAGATCACCTGGCCACTCAGGGCACACATGGGTGGCTTTGAAAACTGCTTGAATTTTCAAAATGTTGGAAAAGTCCTTGAACTTGTTTTGAAAAACTCTTAAATTTTCCGTAGTCTCCAAAAGTTCATCTGATGGAATACAAAATATTAAAAATGAATAAAAAATGTAACTTTTTACATTCAGAACTTTTCTTTTTTAATACATATTTTTCAAAAATAATAAAACAATTTAAATGGGATAAAATTGGGTGGATCAAATGCCACATAACTGTTTATCAGCTTGAGTAGCATGCCTTTGCTGTGATGGCGTGCTTGCTATTATGCATTCTTATTCCTATACTTTTATACCTATTTATGCATCAATAAAGAAAGTAATGTATGTAAAATTTAAACCTCTGCAAGAAAAATACTACTAGAAAACTTTTGGATGTCCATGCACAATCCTTGGAAAAGTCATTGAAAATCAACTCTCAGGAGACTGTACATATCCTCTGTTAGCCACTTTTTTGCATAGCCCTCAAGTTGAGGCTATTTATCTTTCAACCAGATTGAAATAATGCCAAAAGTAGAAAGGACTTACAGGTAGATGATGCAATTCTTTTATAAATGCAGTTATTGGTCTACATTATTATTTCAAGGTTCTTCAAAAAATGTAAAATATCATTAAGACTGCCAGTGCTGACTATTGCACTAGCTTTGCTGTAAATAATAGGCAATTTAGAAGAAAAAATAATCACACTAATAGTAGAGTTATGTTCAGGCCTCATCGATAAAATAGATTTCGAATGAGGGTTTACATGAAGAACATCAAAGTCAGCGTTCACCATTCTCTGATAAAGTTTTGTAGACTTAAGAATTCGGTTTGATTTGAAATTGAGCTTTCAATAGCATCATATTGGCAGTGACAGCATTGACATCTTGAAAAACATCATATTGGCAGTGACAGCATTGACATATTGAACAGCATTGTATTGGCATTGACAGCATTGACATCTTGAATAGTATTGTATTGGCATTGACAGCATTGACATGTTGAATAACATTGTATTGGCATTGACAGCATTGACATATTGAATAGCATTGTATTGGCATTGACAGCAGTGACATATTGAATAGCATCATATTGGCATTGACAGCATTGACATGTTGAATAGCATTGTATTAGCAGTGACAGCAGTGACATGTTTAATAGCATCATATTGGCAGTGACAGCATTGACATCTAGAATAGCATCATATTGGCAATGACAGCATTGACATCTTGAATAGCATGATATTAGCATTGACAGCATTGACATCTTGAATAGCATTGTATTAGCAGTGACAGAATTGACATCTTGAATAGCATGATATTGGCATTGACAGCATTGACATCATAAATAGCATCATATTGGCAGTGACAGCATTGACATCTTGAATAGCATCATATTAGCAGTGACCGCATTGACATCTTGAATAGCATGATATTGGCTTTGACAGCATTGACATAGTAAATAGCATTATATTGACAGTGACAGCAGTGACATGTTGAATATCATCGTATTAGCAGTGACAGCACTGACATCTAAAATAGCATCATATTAGCACTGATAGCATTGATATCTTGAATAGCATCGTATTAGCAGTGACAGCATTGACATCTAGAATAGCATGATATTGGCAATGACAGCATTGAAATCTTGAATGGCATCATATTAGCAGTGACAGCGTTGACATTTTGAATAGCATCATATTGGCAGTGACAGCATTGACATCTTGAATGGCATCATATTGGCTGTGACAGCATTGATGACTTGAATAGCATCATATTGGATGTGACAACATTGACATCTTGAATAGCATGATATTGATAATGACAACATTGACATCTTGAATAGCATCATATTAGCAGTGACAGCAGTGACATGTTGAATAGCATCATATTAGTAGTGACAGCATTGACATCTTGAATGGCATCATATTGGCATTGATAGCATTGATGACTTGAATGGCATCATATTGGCTGTGACAACATTGATGACTTGAATAGCATCATATTGGCAGTGACAACTTTGATGACTTGAATAGCATCATATTGGCTGTGACAACATTGATGACTTGAATAGCATCATATTGGCTGTGACAACATTGACATTATTGTACTAAATCTGAGAATATCATATGCTTGTAAAAGCTTGTTGATAAACAGCATGACTCATTATATTTTAAACCACGCCCCGTTTCTTATGCATTAAAGTAGCTATTCGGTCATATTGTGGTCAGTTGTTTGCAATCATTAAGCATGTGACATAGAACTAACTTACTTTACAGAAAACATGGCATATGGAGAAGGTGGTGTGACATCAGGGGAATCAAATTGCAATATTTTAAATTTTTTTTAACTAAATTTTCAGTGCAGTGCTGATGCTGGAATCTGGGCATCTTGTGCAGATAGGAGACAGTACAGTGTGAATTGAGTTACAGTCTTGGTTTAAATTGCCATTACAAGAAAATGAAATTGGAAAATTTGGTTGACTTGATGCTTAAAAAAGACAATAACTCATAATTTGGATGCTCTCCCTAGTTGAAAGATAAAAATTGGTGGATGCTTCTTTGTAAAATGTGTAATATTAGTATTTTAACCACCATGAAAACTTTACACACAGAGCACCCTAACAGTTCCATTTATGTCGCTGCCATTATGTCAAAAAGAAGTACCATATGTGCTCATTTATAAGTAGAATCCAAATGCAAACTGTACAAACCCAGATCTGCCATTGCATACTGCACTGCCATATCTGGGTTTGTGCATTTTGTTAGGAGTTATCAGTAGAAAAAACAAGATAGACCCTGGTCTGCAGGTGCATCATGCTACGGCAGATCAGGATCATTGTTGTTTGCAATTTGACTTGACTTATAAGTGAGTATATATGGTAAGCATGACTATGATTTAATCTCTGAAAATTTAAAATGGACAACATCTTTAACAATAATTTGTGTGAAGATAAAAACTTGAACTTTTATGTTTTAACATTATGCCTTTAATTTTAGTGAGTGTAATTTGTCATTTTTCATACACTTTTTATTCATGACTTTTTCAAGTGTACAAATTATGTTTAAAAATAATATTTATTTTCTTCAGTACCTATAAAAATTTAGAATTTTTTTTAAGGAAAATATTTCTTTACAGAAACAAATTAGAGGACAAATATGATCATAATTTTTATGGACTGACAATGTACAAATAATCAGAGGTTAGGAAAAATTTCATAAATAAGTGTACTGAATTTGTACCGAAAAATAATTGATTGGACTTGTTGCATTGGCAGACTGGCTTGCTAGCCTGATGACCCTGCCAAAACAAGTCGTGCACATGAATATTTTCAGTAAATGTTCAACAACCCGTATTTGCACATGTACCTTTATCTTATTTTTTCCACTGGGGTGTATTTGATCTTTCAGCGTATTTCCTCTTGATGTTCCTAATATAGTTATGTATGATTGGTGTCCAAAGCAGAACAGTCCACATTTCAGACAGACAAAATATAATTGCTGCAGATTACTTTATCTGTAATATTTTATTTTGGTTAATATTTTGTGCATTGCTGTAATGGATAAACTAGGTTTTCAGCTTTGTCCCTCTGTGGTTTATTATATATAAATGTACTGACAAATCTTTTTCTGGGTTAGATGTTTCATGACATTTGACTAAACGAATTATGAACAAATAAAGCCATACAGAATTGTTTTACCATATGTAGCACTTTTAATGAAGAGGTCACCTTTATATACAGGTAAATGCTATATATACTTGATTGTAAGTTGAGTCCAGCTGCAAACTGCACAGACCTAGATCTGCATTGCATAATGTACCAGCAGATCTGGGTCTGTGCAGTTTGTTAGGAGTAATCAGTAGAAAAACAAACAACACAGACTATGATATACTGTTGTATTACGTGATTGTAGCTCAGGGTCTGTGTTGTTTGCAGTCAAACTCAACATACAAGTGAGTATATACAGTTTATCGTATACATGTGTAAATGGGACTTAAATGGCTGTTACTGTATATACTTGTATTTAAGTTGGATCCAACTGCAAACTGCATAAACCCAGATCTGCCATCGCCTGATGTGCTGGCAGTTTGGATCTGTGCAGTTTGTTGGGACTGATAAGTAAAACAAAAAGTGTAGACCTGCTCTGCCTGTGCATTATATGGTAACAAAAACAGGATGATGTTATTTGCTGTTGAACCCAAATTTGCAGTATATACAGTACACAGTGATTACTGTAGCATCTTTCTTTATGTATTATATTTTTATGCCCTTGCCATTTCTGTGGAGAAGACATATATGTCCATCCTGTCATGCTCCATCCCATCATCATCCTCATTGATAATTTTGCTCAGTAACCTTTGAATGACTTCATTGATTGAAGCCTCATTTTGTATGGGGTTTTCATAAAGGGGACTAGAGTCAGGCATGTACAACTTAGAACTTTCTCCAGGATGCAGGGTGGATAGAGATTTGTTAAAATACCCATGTGATGTAAATGTAACCAGATAAAACCAGACAACAGGAAAGTGTAGCCCGTAGTAGACATTTCCCAGACCTAGATCAAATTTGATTTTCATAAATTTCTTTCAGACTTTTATGGCCCCTGTTTGACAGTTACCCTTCATTTACATCATACTGACAGAGTCACCAGTTTTGTATGGACACATTTTTAATTTATTCTTTCTTTTGCAGTTTACCTTCTTCCAAACAGAAGAAAGGTATGATGTTGTTAAGTTTTATGATGGGCTCTCTACCTCAGATGATTTGATCGGCAGCTTTTCTGGATCTGTGAGACCTGACACAGTTGTATCAAGCACTAATTTCCTCCTCATTACATTCAGCTCAGATCAAGATGTTGAGATGTCAGGGTTTTCTGCCAAATGGACTTCTGGTAAGTCAGATAATGTTGTTTATGGATATCATGAATTGTATTTGTTCGTTTGTTTTGTGCAACAACAAAAAAAGTAGAAATGCTGAATGCTATAGTACATGTCACACGGGTCATGTAGGCATTCAACACCAACTATTTCAGTAATGGGTGTCATTTTTTAGAAGTTTATTCTACATACCTTTAAGTGGCATGTATTCACTTCATTTTGATTCATATACATCCATATTCCTTTGGAAGGTCATTATTTAGATGCCCCAAGAGGTGCATATAGCAAAATCAATGTTAAAGTATGTAGGCATTTTTGGATGAAATGAACCTAAAGGTGTGATCCAGTACAATCTGGATTGAATGTCACATGCTGTGATGTCACAATGAAAGCTGCACATATTGATAAATTAGTACTACCCTCGATTGTGACGATTCCACTCGACATGCTCTTATTTTGACCCAAGTTTAGTACATGGCCACCATTGTAAAAGTCCATAGCGATAGATAATTTTCATCTGGAAGTTTCTTGATGACAGTTAAGGTGCAGAGCATAAAATAATCAGGATTGAATAGACTTTGGTCAAAGAAAATTAGTGTTAAATTTTAAAAGAATAATTTATATTTAATTTAAAATGAGTAAATGTGCATTCATGAACCATGTGACTTAAACTATAAATGCATAAACTTGCCTATAAAGAACAGGTGGGAACCTGATATATTTTATTCTTATAGACAGGTGTCTTTTATGTGGGAAAGTGTCTGAAACCCACTCATTACTTTTATCTGTATTTGTTCATAATAATGGATTGATGGATGTTTAATTCAAAATCTACTGTTCGAAAGATGTTTTAATTAATTCATTGAAAAGTAGTACCCAGTATTGACCGTTTATGGTAATGGTTGTAGGAATTACAAATCTGAACTGCACTGAAGAAGTGTTACTTATAAACATCTGGAATATTAAAAATTGAGCTGAGGATACAGGTATCAATACCTACCAAACTTGTCCACTAGCCCCAGTTACTAGGTTTAAAAAATTACTAGTCCCTGGGAAATTGTCATTGTCAGGTTGAGACTATCTTCTCAACTTTGCATCATGTTGCTCCTACCCACTTTACTCTATCCTGAGAAAAATTCTTTTCAACAATGAAAGCTTATCTAATACGTATAGTTTCTTGCTCATAATCAGTCATACACTGTTGATGGTAATAAACCCAACAGATAAAAACTACGGCTTTTTGAATGGTAAGAAGCCTTGTCAATGAGATGCAAGATCACTTCATTAATATTTATTGATCTTAATCATCAGCACTCCAAGATCATGATGGTGGAAGCATACATTCCAAGTTTGATCAAATTTAGATCAGAAATAGAGCCTCAATAATGGTAGCAAGCTCCGCCAGTTGAATATGTGGCTTTAAATGCCAGAAATGGCTTTTATCAGACCTTATAATGGAAGTGAATGACAGGTAAAATTTATTATCATTCATTTTTTAAGTGGCTTCCTCCATATTGGAAATTTTATACAGAAGTTATTTTGTTCTTAAATATATCATGCTAAGAATGGATACAGCAGGATTCACCATTTTTATTACAGCCAAACAAAAACTCCAAACTAAAAGGACATCTGTAGATGAAAGTCCTACTCTCCCACATTTTCTTTCTATTGCAGTTTTTATACAACAGTGGTGGGTTATTCATTTATTAGTAGAAGTGATGACTCCTACTGACCTGCCATTAGCTTACTTATTATCATAGTCTATGTGAAATTACTCCAGCAGTTGTTGAAGAAAGCTGCCAAATCTTTCCACTTGCTGAATAATCTGAACAAATTTCATTCAATTCCATCAGTGTTCAGATTATTTTGCACCACCTGTGCTATATTGATTTGGATAAAATTATTATTTACAGTGTGTACTCACTTTTGAGACAAGTCCAATTGCAAACTGCAGTGACCTAGATCTGCCATTGCATAATGAGCTGGCAGATCTTGGTCTGTGCAGTTTGTTAGAAGTAATCAGTAGAATAAACGGCATATGCCCAGATCTGCAGGCACATTATGCTGTGGCAGATTAGGATCTTTGTCATTTGCATTTTCACTAAATTTATAAACGAGTATATTTGGTCACTTAGAAGTCCATAGACTTACTGCAAATGTGAATTTACCCATGGGCAGGTATTTTAATTTTGCACCTGAACAGACAGGGTCAAGCTGTCCATGCATTATGTATCAACACAAATAACTTGTTGCTGTTTGAACATAATAATTTATTTATTAGGCATGCAAGTACATAATTATATTTTAGTGGGGTTAGGTACAGTAAGGTACAGTGAATTATGAAACTTTCATGGGGGATACGATTTGTTTAATTCATAAGTTAAGGCCAATTATGAGTATAATCTTCTATAATATTAGTGAAAGATAATCTTTTTCCACCAAGGGATATCCACTAAAATTTATCTGGCCATGTTGTATATCCACAGTGGTGTCTTGTGTCATGTTAATCTGGCCTTGCTTTGCAAGAGTTGTATATCCACAACGGTGTCTTGTGTCATGTTTCTCTGGCCTTGCTTTACAGGTGTTGTATATCCAAAATGGTCTCTTGAATCATGTCAGTCTGGCCTTGCTTTACAAGAGTTGTATATCCACAATGGTGTCTTGTGTCATGTTACTCTGGCCTTGCTTTACAAGTGTTTATATCCACAATGGTGTCTTGTGCCATGTCAACCTGGCCTTACTTTACAAGTGTTTATATCCATAATGGTGTCTTGTGTCATGTTAATCAAAAATAACACAAGAAAGAAGGATAGTAACTTGGTTTTTAGACTGGCAATCATTTTCAGATTCTTCTCTATTTATTTAATTCCCACAAAATTTTCAAAAATATCTCTCTCTCTCTCTCTCTCTCTCTCTCTCTCTCTCTCTCTCTCTCTCTCTCTCTCTCTCTCTCTCTCTTATTTGAAGCAAACTTTCAGTGTTGGAATGTTTTGCATCAGATAAGAAAAATCACCATCATAAGGAGAACTGTTTATCATGACATATCTGTTTTTCTCCCTAATTTCCCAATATTTATTGTCAGAGGGAGAGAGAGAGAGAGAGAGAGAGAGGCAGACAGACAGATAGAAGACTGCTCCGGTGGCCTAGTGGTTAGAGTGTCTGCCTCAGATGTGGGAGGTCATGGGTTCGATCCCCGGCCGAGTCATACCAAAGACATACGAAAATGGTACTAACAGCTGCCTCGCTTGGCGCTTGGCATTAAGAGGTTATTGTTAGGACTGGTCGGCTTGGTGTCAGGATAATGTGACTGGGTGGGATATGATGCTACATGTCTGTGGCATGATGCCCCAGCGCTAGACATCACTATAAACTGCCACACTGCAGACATCGTAGCGATATGACTGAAAGATTGTTAAAGCTATATTAAAAATCCAAAACACACACACACATGCAGACAGATAGACAGACAGACAGAGAGGAAGAGAGGGAGGGAGAGAGAGAGAGAGAGAGAGAGAGAGAGCATACCATTTCAGAATTATGTGTTTGTAAAGGAGACAGGCCCATATTTGTTGTTGAATACACAAGATGGGGAATTTTGACAACCTGTACAGCTGTCATCTTAATTTCATGAACTATGGTACATTTTTAAGAAATTAAAATTCTGTGATATGATGTATAAACTATGCTTTTTGAGATTTATTATCAAATGTCACAGTGGGTAAGAAAAGGAAATTGATTGGAAAAGCCACAACTCTATAATAAAGGGATTTTTTTTCTTCATCTGGATAACGGCAGATTGTGTTGACTACTGTTTATTGGATTATCTCTGTGGGATAATCTTTATGGGTATGTTAGCTTGGCTTTTATCTATACAATGAGGGATTTGCGTTGGAAATGTGAATCCACCAAATTTGATAAACACAGCAAATTTTGTTGTAAAACTTGGGCAGGTTCAGTTGGTTATAACTATCCCCCAGAGAAAACTTTAGATTGATTCAGCATACCGTATATACTCACTTATAAGTCAGATCCTGCTGCAGACTGCACAGACCCATATCTGCCATTGCATAATGCACCAACAGATATGTTAGGAACAAACATAGACCCTGATCTGCTGGCACTTTATGCAACAGCAGATTTGGGACTATGTTGTTTGCAGCTGGACCTGATTTATAAATGAATATACATGGTGGGAATGGAAACTGTCAAATCTAAACATGGCTACTTAAGTCAGTCATTATATGCTCTTTTAAATCTCCCAATCCAAAATCATTCTTAAAGATGTAACAAATATGTCGGGGCTCCGAGTGGCCTAGTGGTCTAAAGCGCTCTCCGTTACGGATCACTGCCATCTCACCTATGTCTGCGTGGGTTCGAGTCTAGGATTCGGCGAATGTGGATATGTGAGAAAGCTTGCCAGTAGCTTCTCGTGGGTCATTGGTTCTTTCCAGGGATTTCCCAGTTTCTTCCTCCACCATTAATACTGGCCGCCATTTATAGCCTATCGTGTGCTGAAAAATGGCGTTAAGCCCCACAACAACAACAACAACAACAACAACAACAAATATGTCAATTTAAGCTGTATGCATTTGTCTTTCCAGTCTACAGTAAGATTTAGAACGTAAACCATGAAGAAAATATAATTTTTATCAAAATACATGATATGTAACTGCTTAATGAATAATACTTGCTCTAATGAATAAAATTTATGTATGGTCACATGAACCCATATTAAAATGAGTTAGGAGGAAATGATACAAAATAAATGACAATTAACCTTTTTTCCCTATAATCCTGCAATACCTGAAAAGTACAATTTTACATTTTACTCTAAAAGAAGATAGAATTGTCCAATTTTTCACCAGTACAATCCTGTACATGATCTTTAATATCTTTATCAGTATCACTTCGGTGAAATATGAGCTTGTCTGACTTTATCACCCATTTGCTAGGTCTCAAGGTGGTATCAGATACCATCTAGACATATGGTATATGCTCGCTTATAAGTAAAATCTAACTGCAGCCTGCATAGACCTAGATCTGCCATCACATAATGCACAGGCAGATCTGGGTCTATGCAGTTTGTTTGGAGTAATCAGTAGAACAAATTTCATAGACCCTGATCTGCTGGTGCATTATGACTCCCTTATATATGTCTACATTGAAGACTACATTGAACCAGCAGTGAGACAGGTGTGATGGATTAACATATCAGTCATGTATATTGAAAGTGATTTGTGAAGATGCATTACCAGAATGATTTATACAGTGATACTTCCTCATTCAGTCAATTTAGGAATAATAATTTGTCTTGCAAATGTAATAATTTGTCTTGCAAATGTATTAATTTGTCTTGCAAATGCAATGTCTTGCTTACAATGACCAATATCCACAACCAGTTTTCAGCATAAGACCCTTCTCACAATGTTAATTTGGAGTATCCTTATCTGCATCTCTTATGCTAAGAGTGTATTGAGAATGAGGCTACAGGAATAAAGATACTGCCGGACAGCACCAACCCTCTACTGCTGGTTTAACTAGCACAAGTAGCTAATTTGTGTTATGCTTGAGGACAAAAAAGTTTTTGACCATGAGCCAGCACAAAACAAAGATGTCCAAAATCCAAATCGACATTGCAAATGATGCTGCTAAACTGCAGTACATGTAGTTTCTTGACCCTTCATTTTATAGTGGTTATAAATATTCTCTTTTTGTCTAAATGTGACTCCTGAACAATCTGATATTGCCATCAAAACACTTGTCTAAATGTGACTACTGAACAATTTGATACCGCCATCAAAACACTTGTCCAAATGTGACTACCGAAAAATCTGATACTGCCATCAGAACACTTGTCTAAATGTGACTACTAAACAATCTGATACCGCCATCAGAACACTTGTCTAAATGTGACTATTAAACAATCTGATACTGCCATCAGAACACTTGTCTAATTATGACTTCTGAACAATCTGATACTGCCATCAGAACACTTGTCTAAATGTGACTACTGAACATTCAGTCTGATACTGCCATCAAAATACTTGTCTAATTATGATTTCTGAACACAATCTGATATTGCCATCAGTACATTTATCTAAATGTGACTATTGAACAATCGAGCTGAAACTGCCATCAGAACACTTGTCTAAATGTGACTACGGAACAATCAATCTGAAACTGCCACAGAACACTTGTCTAAATATGACGACTGAACAATCAATCTGATACTGCCATCAGAACAATTAGCATCTGACCATTCACTTAAATGTATTATATTTTTTGTAAAAGAGCAAATCTTTCACCCTGAATGCTATAATTAAATCAAATAAATAAGTTTTAATTAGCTTTCTAAAGTCTGGCATTAAAAAATTTAGAAATCATCTGTTCTATAATGAGTTTGTGAGGGACACTGTGGTGAAGTCAATGAATTATTTCAGATGCGAATTTATTTTGGAAGTACAGGTTAAACCCATTATAACACGATTCATTGTAACATGATTCCACTTATAACGTGATGGCAGAATGGCTCCCATTTTTTAATTTAAGGTGATCTGTCTTTTTAACATGCTAAATACATGGTCTTGGAAAAGCCGATTATTCATATCCCTTGCAGATTTTTAATCCCAGCACTGTGTTTAATGTTTTGGGTAATTCAAATGATAAAAACATAGCAAAGCTGGCACATCTTCAAAAAAGAGCATTTGGGCTAAAATCAATCCAGAAAGAAAGCAAGGAAAATTTAGCTGGTAAGTTAAAAATATTACCTATTAAAGACCGAATTCGTTTGAGAAAAGCCAAATTAATGTACAGGATATCGAAGAATAGTGCTCCTGAATATTTACAGTCACTATTCCAGTATAGGCTACCTGGCAATACTCCCCACCTGCAAATCATATCTACCAAACAGTATAAAATTCCCAAACCAAATAAGGAATTATTTTAAAAAAGTTTCCAATACTCTGGAACTTTGCTTTGGAATAGTATTCCAATTGAGATTAGAAATCCCTGCTCTATTCTGTTTCCTTCTTCCAAACCCAATATATCCAGTGGCTTCAGAGCTGCAGCTAAAATAAATAAATTCCTTTGTATGAGGGCCTCAAGGTAGATTAGTTCTTAGCTAATTGTGTTACCCTCTTTAAATAAAGTCATTATTATTATTATTATTATTATTATTATTATTATCATTATTATTATTAAGGTCTATGTTGTTTTCAGACGGAGTAGACTTCAAAGTGAGTATATAGAATACAATATTTATCTGATGATAGGCATGTATGTCCATGTTTGATGGTCAGTGCACCTCCATTGTCACAAATCTGTGCAAATATTTATTGAGGATATGCTTATCTGATAATAAGCCCATTCACTACTTTAGGAAAATTAAATATACTGGACCCATGACCTTATCATGGGAGAAATACAGTAATACAGAAGCTGCCCATATGTCTAATCATGTCGGTCTGTCTGGGTGCTATTTTTAATGATTCATATGTCCACATGTTATTTGTAAAGATTCATTTGTCTAAATGCTGTTTGTAATGATTCATCTGTCTCAGTGCTGTTTGGAATGGTTCATCTGTCTAGGTTCTGTCTGTAATGACTCGTCTATCCAAGTGCTATTTGTAATGATTCATCTGTCAGGTGCGATTGGTAATGATTCATCTGTCCAGGTACTATTTGTAATGATTCATCTGTCAAGGTGCTACTTGTAATGATTTATCTGTCCTGGTGCTATTTGAAATGATTCATTTATCCAGGTGCTATTTGGAATGATTCATCTATGTAGGTGCTATTTGGAATGATTCATCTATGCGGGTGCTATTTGTAATGATTTATCTGTCCATGTGCTATTTGCAACGATTCATCTATTTAGGTGCTGTTTGTAATGATTCATCTGTCAGGTGCTATAGGTAATGATTCATCTGTGCTGGTGCTTTTTGTAATGATTCATCTATCTAGGTACTATTTGTAACGATTCATCTGTCGTGGTGCTATCTGTAATGATTAGTCTGTCCAGGTACAATTTGTAATGATTCATCCATCAGGTACTACTAGGTAATGATTCATCTGTCCAGGTGCTATTTGTAATGATTCATCTATTTAGGTGCTATTCGTTATGACTCATTTATTGGTAATGATTTATCAGTCAGGTGTTATTGGTAATGATTCATCTGCCACCTGCTATTTGTAATGATTGATCTAACCAGGTGCTATTTATAATGATTCATCTACCCTGGTGCTATTTGTAACGATTCAAATGTCCAGGTGCTATTTAATAGAATCATTGTTGGGGTTTGGACTGAGACAAGGAAATCCCAGTCAAGGGTTACATTATTTGTCTGCCCACAAGGCATAGGAGAGTTTGATTTTGCGTGGACAGTGATGTGTATTGCCTGTGTCTGGAGCTCTATCAAATAGCTTGTGTGTGTGTCTGTGTGTGTGTGTGTGTGTGTGTGTGTGTGTGTATTTGTATTTGGTGTAAACTGAGGACATTCATGAGATTACACACCAACATACCGAGGACACACCTCCAACCGAGGACGTCCTCGGTTGGAAAAAAATTGTAAGATCTTGCTTCTACTAACTATTTTAGCCTTGAATAACATCAAATCATGATTTGTAGGAAGGTCCCTGTTTACATGCTTGGTGTTTTTCGTGATTTTGGAGTGTATCTTTCTTTCAAAGCTGGCGATACACATGCCCAAAACCATGTCCTGGATTGCCCAGTGGAAAACTTGCAGAGAGATCTCCACTATCAAATTACACGTTGCAAAAATGTATTATCTCCCTTTAGATCCAAGCATCAAATATCAACTACATAGCTAAACTATAAGAAGAAAAGCTGGTGCATATAATAGTCCCTGGTATTTTTTATTGATATTTCATGGATGTGAGACAATAGTGTTGGGAAACTCACGATACATTCATACCATACACGTCCAATACAGGCAAATAAATCTACAACATGTACAAAAGAAGTACATAAAATGCTGTTGGAAATACACATGGATTCATTGTAGAGTTGTACTGAAATTGCCTAATTATCCGACCCATCTGTAAAGTTAAAACATCCTGTTTGCGGCAAGATTTTACACTGTAAAAATATTGAAAAGACATGCTTGATATGCAAAATTTATTTATGATTATTAAATGAGCTATATCTGCCCCTAATTTGTCATTTGCCTACTTAGTTTTCAAACAGGAGAGAACAGATGCGAATCAAGTGAAAAATCCCGTTAAGGTGAGATTGAATTATCACTAACCAAATTTGGAAGTTACATGCACTGATCTTCAGTAAATATATAGAAAGATAAATATATTATGTAGAGGTCAAACATTTTTTATCAAGATGGTTAGTCCCAAAATGAAACATTTAATTACAGCAATATGTTTTTCATTATTGTGTTCTTAAGACCTGCGACTACACGTGCAAGCACTCATGAACTGTTGAATGCATTCAATGTTCTTTTAAATGTATATACTTACATCAGTTGGTGATTTGATGACTTTGCTTTAACATATCAGGAATTATTTTGTATTGATAGTTCTGTTGTAAATGAAGTCTTATTAAAACAACACACAAAATGTAAACAGAAGGTGTCAATCTATATTGTTTTCCCAAATTTAAAGAGGGTTTTAACAATAGCCAAAACGCTCAGGATGTTTTACTGGATCAACTTGTATTTATGGCTTAAAAGAACATTTATTTAGAGCTGCATTAGACTAATATTCTTACTCATTTAGTCTTTTTTTCAGTATGTTTTACACAGAAAATGATGCAGAAAAAAAACCTTTAAAACTTCCAATCAGCGATACAAAACACCTTTATGAGGTACCTTGAATTAGCAAATATGTAAACTAAGTGATTTGGAATATGAGCCATGAGAATGCCTGAGAGAGAGAGAGAGAGACAGACAGACAGAGAGAGAGAGAGACACAGAGAGAGAGAGAGAGAGAGAGAGAGAGAGAAAATTTGTACTCGTATTATGCAATGAAGATATTACTCTGTTTTGTCAAAAAGCAAATTGTCATTGCCGATAAGGTGAGTTTCCTGCCATAAATGCTCAAATCTTGCCAAATGGTATTGTTACAAGCCATGGGTATTTGCTTGACCGAGTGGTGTCAAACTCTGGTGCCATTCCATTAGAAGTCATAAGTTTACCCTAAATTTCCAAAGAATTCTATACAACTTCAGTTGTAAATTAGAAAGCCTGATGTGTCCATTCTATACATAAATTTTTTGCTAATCAATGCAAGACCACAGATCTCACAACTTGTCAAATATCTATCAACCGCACATCTGCATGGTTTCTCTTCATCAGCTTTCCATACCGTCAGCAGTTTATGCCGTAGAAACTATACAACCATCCCTTAACACATGGAACTATTTTTATTACATCACCTTAGGCCAGTCAATTCATGTTTTCAAGGCATATTTTGCCAATACAACTGCATCACATTTGCCACTATGGCGACATAAACTATATCTGCTGAGTCCCTTCTTGTTTATTCCTTTGTGTAATTTACTGGTCTCCTACCATAAATACTGCCACTGCAGTCACACCACCAATGTACACCACTAGGTTTTAATAGGGGCTATGATACCTCAGGGACACTCACATGCTTTTGACCTGAATTCACTAAAAGTCAACCATGGCATCATGGAAACTCACTAACACTTCACTCCGTGATGTTTGTTGCTAGTAATTGGCTAATTATTTCAGGCAAAGGAATATTTCCATTGCACCAAGTTCCAATAATCAAACAAGTAATCACACAAATCTAAGAATTCCTTAAAACGGGGTGCTATAACCAAATGTTCATACTCCAAATTTATTACAGTATGATCTCCAAAGTGGTGGAGTAGTCCAAAGCATGTTATGTTGTACTAAAGTCTAATTGCAGGACAATCAGTCAATCAATAAATTGATCAATCAGTCAGTAATGACAAGATATATGTTCAAATAATAATGTAATTGCCCTAAAGAACAATTGTAGATGAAACCCTTATGGAGGTTACAGTTACTTAATACTAGTATGTGATTTGGACTTGATTTTAACGTAGTTTTAACAATCTTTCAGTCATATCGCTACGATGTCTGCAGTGTGGCAGTTTATAGTGATGTTGAGCACTGGGGCATCACGCTGCAGACATGTAGCATGACATCCCATCCAGTCACATTATTCTGACACCTGGCCAACTAGTCCTAACACTAACCTCTTAATGCTGAGTGCCTAGCGAGGCAGATGTTAATACCATTTTTATCTCTTTGTTATGACTCGTCCTGGGTTCGAACCCACAACCTTCCGCATCTGAGGCGGATGCTTGAACCACTAGGCCACCTGAGCGGTCATATTGATTGTTAAGACTGGACTAGATGTGCAAACATGTCCTTGTTGGTCATAATGTACCAATATCCATGGTCTCAATGATTTTGTCAAATAGTATGCATCCTTAGTTTATATTGATAGTTCAGACTAGATGTGTAAATGCGTCTTTGTGGTCCATGACGTACCAATGTTCACAGTCTCAGCGATGTTGTTGGTAGTGTGAGTCTCTTGTTTGTACTAATCATTTAGACTAGATGTGTAAATATGTTCTTTTTGTTCATGATTTACGAATGTCCTCATTCTTCATGTTTTCTCAATAATTTTGTGCGTCCTTAGTTTGTTAGATATTTTTTCTGTCTGTGTAAACGTGTCATCGTTGTCCATTATGTCTGCAGTCTCTATTTTGTCAACAATTATGTGTATCCTTTGTATTGATATTTGATTATAGATGTCTAAAGATATCTTCTTTGACTATGATACACCATAGTCGATAGTCTTCATGATTTTTGAAAATCACTGTTTTCTTTTGTTAAAGAATAGTACAGAAGATCAGTGTAAAAGCGTTCGTTAAATTCTTAGGTAAAAGTTAACAAAAAAGTCTTCATACTGTATTTTATGTAATTTTTCGTACACAAAAAAATAATTATTAGTTTCAGTATACGAAAATTATATGTAAAATAAATAATTATCATTTGGTGGTACTGACTGTGTACGAAAAATAAAGGGATCATACCAAAACAAGTTCTACGGTACACATGCTACTCGACAACCTAACGGTACAAACATACAAAGTAAACGTATATTTTCTGTCTCATTCTGCTCTCAATTCAAGAATCTAATTACAATAAATCAAACATACTGTTGTTATTAGTGAACGAGAGAGAGAGAGAGAGAGGATTATGTCTCAGTGTGCAAGCTCGTCTGCATTTAGAACATATGTAGCTGTTATGTTGTGTAATATTGGCAAAATGATCAAGAGGGTTTGAACATGTATAAGTTATGGGTATTATTTATTGGTAAATTGTACACAACGATACGACCCCACATCGTCAAGAAATTAAGTGCAAGTTGTATTTTTACTGCAACAATAATCTCATTATCAAATTACAATAAAAAATAAAGAACTTGAAATCAACATTTAAGCTAATGCGCATGTGTGTGTGTGTGTGTGTGTGTGCCAGAGAGATCAATCAAACAATATTTTTTCAGTGTACAAGACCGTATTTATTCAGCGTAGTTTTTATTTGTAGCTTTTGCAAAGAGAAAAAAAGACTGTTTTCAGTTACCCGACGAGAGGATAATTCTCATGTATTATGACCCTACTATATTCCGTTAGGAATAAACACTGCTAAATCACCGCTAAATGGGATAACCAGACTGAGATAGAAAAAGTAAGGTTAGCAAAACAGGTAGATTTCTCTGTCACATGGGTGAGAAACATAAGTTCAGGTGCTTTTTATAGTGATTCATCTGTCCAGGTGCTATTTCTAATGATTCATCTATCCAGGTGCTACTTCTAGTATTTCACTGATAGCTTATAATGGTCATCAATACATTAAAATGCTGAATATACAGCAGTCTGTTCCATTGTAGCCTATAATCAAAGGTAAGGAGGGTTCTCGCATCATCTCACTGATCAAAAGTGATTATTAGGGTGTATGCCTCATGTATGTATACTGAACACAATGGTGGCCTATTATAGCCAAACCGCCAAAATTATCTCGGTTATTAAACATCAGTGGTCATATATTGAGAGCAAACCTTTAAGATCGAATGAAGATTAAAAATAATAAAAAGCCGTATGATGACAATAGCTAGATATTTTCCTCCCAATCTCATCCTATGGCCAACAACTCAATCGGGTAAAACAGGCATCATCAAAACAAGCACACAAAACAGTTGGATTTTAAAAATTTAAATGACCTATAATGAACTTTCAAGGTTAATAATTCGTTAGATAATCACCATAATTATTTCCTGAGTGTAATTTTCATCAGCTATTTGGCTTACTAGTAGCAAAAAATGGGAAAAATTAATGGTGTTAGCTTTATGAAAAGCTTTTTTCTACAAATTCTTTGAAAAAGAATACACATCAGTCATGGTGGAATGAAGAAGGTATAAGGAAACAAGAGTATTTTAAAGGAAAAGTGACTGCCCCAAGAAAACATTACAAATACAGATTAATCATTAGTTTTATGAATAACATTATTCTGCATGGACCAAGGTATAGTTACTCTCGCCATTATGATTTAATGTTGTACAAATTTGTGATATATATATATATATATATATATATATATATATATATATATATATATATATATATATATATATATATATATATATATATATATATATATAAACAAAGTGAAATATATAGGGTATATACAAACTACATATCCATAATTTAAATGAAATCTCACCCAAAATAAATAAATAAATAAATAAATATAGACCTATACAGTGAAATAATATGCTGTGGGTTGGGGCAGAATGCTTTGTACATATAGAACAAGTTCCTCAATAAACACATTTATTTTAAAAAATAACCCAGTGAACTAAATGGATGATCAATTCAAGTTTCATATACTGAAGTACAGTAGTTGACAGCAACATATTCTTTGCATCACACTGCTAGTGTAATCCTGGTGGTGGTGGTTGTGGTGATGTTGCGGTGGTACGTGTTGTACTGTTGTCTCGTTTAGTCATGAACCAGTACTTTTCATTGTCTTCATGTATTGGAAATCTTACCTCTCTGTCATAAACTATATTTGGCAACATATAATTCAGATCAATAAAAAGAGTGCATTTTGAGTATTATTTCCACAGTCAGTGATATCACACGTGTAAAGTTGTGACTGTCAGGCTAGGCTCATGTTAAGCCTTTGAGCCATAAGTAGTCTCAAGCATACTTTAAACCATATTTATTGTATTTACCTGTGCAAAATATGTGTTCAGACAGCTGATGTTGCTTAGTTAGCCTGCAGATCAGTATGTATACTGTTCATTACGTATTGAGGATCTCACGCAAACAGTGAAAAACTGGACCCGTATTCTCCTGCAAGAAAAACTGGATCCGTATTCTCCAGCAAGAATCTTAGGCTCAAAATTCCCAATTCAGGTATGTTATAGAACTATGGCAGTCTGTACAAGAACCAAATTTAAGAAAAATCTCAAACTTTGATGTTTCTTTTGTGGTCTTGTTATGACTCTGTAGTCTTAAACAAAGTAACAGAAAGAAGTAAAACCAATGAGTTTGAGTAAAATTTAACAAATAATTTCTTTCTCTAGAATACAAAGTGAAAATTCAAGAGACACTTACAATATTGTGAATTAAATTCCAAATAATGTTAAATGTCCCTATCACAAGACCAAACATACAGAATATTCTGAATGAATTTCAAGTCTTAAATGTGCTGATCTACCAATAGTCTTGAATGAGTCCTCAATAATCCCAATATAGTGTTTTAGTCCAAATTGTCATTGAGCACCTTGTAGTTCCAGTGAATAAATGTAATAAATGATTCCTCTCAAAATATATCTGAACACAAATGTAAATGATTCAAGGGACTGATCTTACAACAAGAATGAAGAATGTGTTTACAAAACCTCTATTTATATACAAACTGTCACCTGACCTATGATGCAACAGAATACCCTGGAATTCCCTGCATGTGGGTCATTTCTAATGGAAAATTCCATCAAATTGTCAACAAGTTTGCTTCCAGAACATTCCAAGCACATAAACAAGGTTGGGCCTTGAACTGAAATTTTTGTAAATATCTTAAAAACATGATAAAAATCAGGTAGGCACAACCCTCAACATGACAAAAGTCAGGTACATAGTATAAATTTAATATACATCACAGTCTAATTTAAATTATTGATCATCAGAGTGTTTGGAGCTTGAACTTGAGTTTCAAAAATGTGGGGTCCAATCTGATATGCATTATGCAATAGAATATTGGAGTATATGCACTTTACCACTGGGGATGCATTAAACACTAGCTGATTCATATACTGTACTGAAATTTGAGTTACCCTGGGAATCATACAATGTTGAAAATATATGCAAGAAGTATTTATTTTAGGTTTTAAGAGAGACTAAAAAAGATGGCTAGGATCACTTCAGCGCTGACAGATGTAATAACAATAACAACATTTCTCAAGAAAAAAATTTAAAAAATATACAATGAAATACATTGACATGAAACAACATGCTAAAAGCATGGGACAACCAAAACCTTCATATGCAGTAAAATGTATAGAAAAGCTTTTGCCACTTTATCCATCATGAAAATTGTCTGCATCATACTTTGAGTTTACCTTGGTGACATTAACATCTTTATCTTCAAACAACTTGAAAAATGATATTTCTAAGAAGACACTGTCATTTCCTTTCAGAAAACAATTAATCAGCAAAAAATTAAATGAGAGAAAAAATGTCAACAGTTTGTTACAAGCTTGTAATTTATCAGGACAGAAAAATTTGATGAATTTATTGTAAGGTTTTCTTCTTTCTAAGAAGGCATTAGGTTGGCTGAAATATAGTATTCGCAAAATAAATGAAGACAGAGAAGAAAACTTAATATTTTACTTTGAAATAAATTGTCTATATTTTTGGGCTAAAATTGAAAAGTGCAACACCCAGGAGTTATTATTGACTATATAGACTTGCTTACAAGTTCAGTGCAACTTGAAACAGTGTAGACCCTGATCTGTCAACACATATTGCACAAACAGATGATAAGTTGTTTGTTTTACTGATTATGCCAAACAAAATACATTGACCCAGATCTGCAGGTGCATGTGCCTGCAGATCTTGCTCTCTGCATTTTGCAGTTATATACAACTTATAGGTGAGTACATACAGTATATTTACAGTGATTAACACTATGGGTGAAACGATTAATTGATATATTGCTGTATTGATAATTTTTGTTTTTTGATGATACCCATATCAATAGAGGAGGTGAAGAATCTATGCAGAATGATACTTACCTTTACAAGTTACTTTAATATTCAGCAGTTGTGAATAATTATTAGTCATTTGTCTTTTTTTCTTGAAGTTGAGAATTCATCTAAGACAGTGGTAGCAGGCACATGTACTCATATCTGTTGATAAAAATGAAGAACTATTGACAACACCTAGTCACCTTCCACAAATTAACACAGGGTGTCTAACTCACTTGGTTTGAAATCTGCCCCCCCTTCAGTGCAAATTATTTTATCCTGTCGGCATGTTCAGCCACAGATATATTGATGTAAAGAAGACATTTCAGATTTGTTCCCCATCTATGACTTAAGTACTTTAATGATTCTTTAATAACCACTTTTTGTGAAGTTTATTGATTATTTTATATTTTATCTACTTGTATTGAATTTGAAGTCTACACTTTCAATGTGTAACACATTGAACTATGTTTCATTCAGTTCTGATTGGTGGTTATTATTTATTCATGTCGAGGGTAAAACAATAACCTCCAATCAGAACTACCTGTAGCTTGTTTGCTATGTGATACACTGGATGTATTGGCATCCAAACTCAATCCAAACAGACACAAAGCAGCAGAGAAACTTTACACAAAAGTGGCTTTAATTCTGTAAAGTTCTTAAATTATATTTGCCTAACAAGTTTGAAATGCCTCCTTTAACACTGATATATGTAATCAGTGATTGAACGTGCCAGTGAGATAAAAAGAAAAAAATCAGCACAGAATTGGCTAGGAGGTAGATTCCAAACCGCATGAGCTATATGTGAAGCCACCATGTTAATTTGTAGAAGAGGAGTAGTTGTTTCAGTAATTTTCTTTTTCACTGACAGGTGCAAGTGCTTGTGGCCAGGGCACTTGTTTTGCATCTGCAGGAAGTACAATGTAAAGTTTTTGTTTGTTTGTTATCTCCACTCCCACATTCGGACTTGTTCTAGATAAGATGTTCCTTGCATGAGGAAGTTTCACTGTATCTTTTGAAGATAACATTGTACAGTAGTACCTTCCAGCTTTTAGTGAAGACATGAAATTGGTAATAAAATGTTTTTAAAGCGTTCATTCAGTGCAGAACAAAGGGCATAGTGACCAAGATGAGTCAAGCATCTAATAAATTGGAGTAGCTTGAAAGGGCCTGAAAGGTTTAATTAAAATCATTGACAACTTACAAGTAGTGGGTTTAGAAGTTTTTCTTTTAAAACAGTCTCAAGGATGAGAATGGCATATAAGCAGATGATAAGTCTATGTCTGTCTGTCTGTCTGTAATCTGCATACTCATATGTGCCAGGGAATTATATTCAGGGTGTGGAGGCAAACATGTAGTGGTCAGCTATTAGTTTTATGGATGTAGGCCTAAACATGTTTAAAGGTGAAATTGGAGGTGGGGGTGGGGGTGGGAGAGCAGGCAAGATGCCCTTATGTGCTGGCACCAGTATGCAAACTGGCAATACAGCCAATATGTCAGCACATAAAATGGCAGCACCCTATCATTGATAAATATTCTAAATATGAAAAGACCATCAAGTTGATCTAGTGTGTCAATAATGTAATGTATCGTAGGTTGTTTATCATGAATTATATTGATACATAGCAGAGGTTATCATTTCATCACTAATTACCACAATATAAAACAACCAATTAAGTCAGCATTTATCCCTTCCCACTTCTCCCTGCACAAGCCATATTCCCTGGAGGAGTGGACATAAAGTGTTACACATGCTTTTCCATCACATCTGTCCAAATGTCTTCAGATTTGTTTCAGCTGAGTTATTTTTGAAAGACTTTTTATCAATTTAAACCAGATTTTCACACAAGGCTTAATATGAAGTAGATGATAATCAGGTTTGATTTTCACCTTTTTTTATCATCAAATTATGTCTTCATTTTGATTCAGAAGTTCTCTCATACATGAAGAATTTCATTTCTGCTCAACAGCATCTGAAGAACTAAATTGATTAAAAGCAAATTTGTAAGGGAACACAGGGCTTAGGATTTCATAAACAGTCCATTCATCATAAACAGAAAAACAAAGTACTTCAGCACTGTGCATCTGTTGGTGTGGTCTTAATATCAAGCAGAATTAGGCTAGGCAGATTTTCACCTTTTTTCATTACAATTTAATTTTATTATGCATTTTTGGCCAGGGCATCCATGTTATCTGGACAGATGCCTAATTATTGTATTGTGCCCACAGTTTGCAGATGAGGCATCTGTCCATACTTCTTTATATTCATCCTTCTCTTCTGTCAAGCTTTTTCACAGGAATAATAAAAAAAAATTATTTGATGGACTAGAACAATTTGGATGAAACCTTCTGAACAGAGTTGCACTAAAATCACTCAACATCAAAAATTAAATTTGGTTGGCTTGTTTGTGAACATATTTTGATGACCTGATTAAATCTTCATGCCACCATAACTTTGCTATGGTAGCCATTGATCAGTAGAGCATAAGTCATGGACTGTTGTCTGCCTGTGAGCATGAGTTTGTTATCGCTACATCTGTGAAACAACTGTGAGAATTGCCATAAAACTTTACATGTAAATCCATCCCAAGGTCTAGGTGGTCCGAAAAGAAAGTGGTGCCAATCAAACATACAGTATGGCCACCGTTACAGTGATCTTGAAAATCCTAATCACTGCTACTCTTTAATGTGTGGTCTTATTAACACTGGATTTTCACCAAAGGACTTTTTATGATGGGTTTTCACCAAAAGACTTTTTATGATCTCTGGTTAGTCCTGAATGAAAATAGTGTTCCCTGAATATCCAGTATGGCTGCAGTGGCAGACATGTTGAAAATCTTGTTATCTCTATTTCTTTTAAGCAGAAGGTCATATTGACATGTAGTTGTCACAAAAAGACTTCTTAGGACGTTTGGTTTGTCCTGTATGAAAACAGTGCTGATCTGACATCCAGTACGAACACCGCAGTGGACACTTTAAAAAATTTGTTAATGCTCTCCACCTGAATGGTCACATCAACATGGTGATTCAAGTAAAAACTGCTTATTTGGTCTTCTTGATCCTAACTAAAAACAGCGCCAATCTGATATCCAGTATGGCCACTATGACAGCCATCTTGAAAATCTTGTTATTGCTGCTCCATCAGAATGGATGGTTGTGTTGACTTGCTTTTTCAACAAAAGGCTTCTTATAATGTCAGGTTGGTCCTAAATGAAAAATGTGCTCTTTGGAAATCCAATATGGCCATCATAGGAGCCATCTTGAAAATCATGCTATAGCTACTTCTACTGAATGGATGGTTTTATTGGCATGGGGTTTTCACTGAAGGACTTAATATAATTTCTAGTTGGTAATAAATGAAAATGGCATAGCTCATATATCCAAGATATCCACCATTGCTGCCATCCTGAATGTCTTGTTATCACTACTTTTCATGAATGAATGGTCATATTGACATGGTGTTTTCACTAAAAGATGTCTTATGCTGTTTTGGGGTCCTTAATTTAATTGGTACCAGACTTTCATCTAATACTGCGACCATGGTGAAAATCTTAATCACTTCTCCTCATGAACAGATGTTTATATTATCATGGAGTTTCACTAAAAGGCTTTTTATGATGTCTAGTTGGTCCTAAATGAAAATAGTCCCAGTCTAACATTCAAAATGAGTGCCATGGTGGCAGTATTAAAAATCTCGTTATCACTATTCCTTCTGAATTGATGGTCAGATCAACATGGGTTTTCACTTAAACACCTGTTGTGCCATCTAGTTAGTCCTAATTCAGAATGATGCTGATCTGACATCCAATATGGCCACCATGGTAGCCATCTTCAAAAGTGGCTTCTTCTAAGCAGATGGTCACATAGACATGGGTTTTTCACTAACATATTTCTTATATCTTGTTGGTCCTAAATAAAAACACTGCTGATCAATGGTCACAATGTTCATTCCAGAAATGAAAAAGTTGGACCCATACCAGGTAAAAAAGTGGGGTCATTTGGAAAAAAAATGGGTAGCAAATAGCCTTACTTTTTTCATGTTTATACTTGCCTCATTTATTTATTAATTTCTGTAATGAATAACTTTTTTAATGTTTTATATATTTTATAATTCATTTATTGCACTTTCAGAAGCTGGTATTGTCTACTCTGACAAATTCATTTGTCCCATTTTAATAACTGCTCAAGTCAGTGTATTCTGGACTTGTTCAGACTAATTTTTTTAGTACATGAGAGCCACCATTTTTATCAGCTGTCTGCTTTAGATTGTACATAGTTTCCATAATTACCACATGTAAAGACATTTCAGTCACAGTACATGGTAGAGGTATGCCATCATTCTCTCTATTGTGTATGTTGCCAATGCAAACAACTTTACTTTATACCAATCCCTCTGTCAGAAGTACATAATAACTCTAGAGCAAAACCCTATGCAGTAAGTTTGGGATGTAGTCGATTCAGTCAGTAAAAAATCAACAGTTTTCTCTAATCTTTATCTTCTTTGGTAATTTTTATGCATCTACAGGTGCCATTGAGGAAACTGGCTTGTGCCAAAGATGAAAAGGTAGGGGTACTGGCACAACAGTGCAGCCTAAAATGAACCCTGAATAAAGCCCTCATAAAAATCTTTGTTATCACTACTTCTTTTGAAGTGATGATCATATTGATATGGGGTTTACACTGAAAAACTTCACTGCATGGTCCTAAATGAAACTTATGCCAGTGTGATTCTGAAAACTCTTGTATCAGCTGATTCTCCTGAATGGAGGGATGTACTGACATTTAAGACAAAGAAGAAAACCAAAAGGACTTCTTTCTTGCAATACACGGTTGTTCTGTATTAAAATGAGCTGATAACCTCCAAAATGGTAGCCATGGCAGCTGTTCTGAAGCAGCAGAGAGGGTGAACAGACCATTTGTTCGAGTCCTTATTTATGAAAAATAAAGGTTCCTACAAAAGCTGAAAATACAAGATCAATAACGCTAAACTAAAAACCTCTAACTGACCGAGATTTCTCTAATTGGGTTAGCTCATTTTGTTACTTTATTGCTGACATTTTGTTTTAATTTTTTTTATGCGTGTATATTTCAGTACCCTGACATGTACTGGTAGTCGTCACCCTCTCTGCTGCTGTAAATTAAATAATCGTTATATCAAAAATGCAATCTCATACAGCTAGATTAGCCCGAGAGCGACTAGAGGCAATTAAGAAATATCTCCCCGTCCTTGATTCTGTCAAACAAAAATTACAAGCATGTTGGGAGTCTTGGGTGGAATTGTAGAAGGTGCAGAACAATTATTTAAACCAATTGTCAAACCAACAAAGAAAATTGTTACAGCAACTGAGGCAACACAAAGAGCTCTTGAAACATTACCTGTTGATATTGCTGGCCATATTCAAGCAGCTCAACCACCGCCCATTCAACCTCCTCAACCACAACCTGAAGATCAAACCACAACCTCTGCCAAGAGTCAGAATTAAGACAGTAGATAAATTCACACCTGAAGGTATTGCCGCTATCGTGGATCGAGATCAATTACTTGACATTGCCATGTTTGGATATCGTAATAGAGATAAGTATGTAAAACCCGGACATGTTAAATCTCTAAAATCTACCAATTGGGTTAAGGATATAAATCACATTTATACCAATATTCTGGCAATCAGAGGAAAGGAAATTAATGCTGATTTTGACTTTTTTGTCCAGTCGGTAAATAATCGTCTTAAAGAAATTAAATAATTAAGGAGACAAAGAGAAGAAGAAAGAGAGTTTCGATGTATGTAACAGGAGGAAGATATAGAATTTGAGGAAATTAAACAACAGAGGGAATTGCTTCCAAGGACTGGAAGAGGTATTTCCACTCAAGGAAGTGGTTTTATTACTCCATGTCCCACTAACATCCTTGCTGATGTGGACAGACTAGAAATTCTGATTGGTGGAAAACGAGCTGGTAATAATTCCCCAGAAATCATTAATGAAGCAGCTGCTATTTGTCAGAGATTATTTACAGGTGGTATCATGGATATTAATGTGTATCGGTCCCTCATTAATGAAATCGCTGATGATTATTTCATTGATTAAAGAAACAATATAAAATAAGATGATCATACATAATGCTCAACGTGGACCAACCATGGTCAGGGTGATAAATTCGAGATTACCAACCTATAAAGCAATCTACAGAGATGGACTCAGTGATGTTGTTCAGGGTCTATTTAGAAGGATAGCCCCAAAAGCAATACCGATTGCAAAGCAACTGGGAATGAAAGCTATTGACGTTGTTTGTGATAAAGGTATTAGTGCTAATGGTGATGTTGCTAGTAAAGCATTCTCAGCAATCAAGGATAGAGTAGCACGATTAAAATGACGAAAACCTCAGCCAGTAAAATTACCCAGCACTGAAGTGATGCCTGCAAATATTAGTAAAATAATAAATCAAGCAGCGAATCAAAAACTAGCAGAGTTAGCTGGTGTACCCATGTCAGAAAAAGAAAAAAATATAACTGCTAGTCTGATAGCAGGGATTGGTCTTCGTGTCAGATGATAGTAAGTATAATAAAGATGTTTAAACGTGTATCTGATCCCGCATTTGACATGGATGCGCCAGTTCTCAAGGACGAATATGTGTGCGATTATCAATATTATTCTTATGACAAACGACAGGCAAATTAGCATGGGCGAATTGAGCTGCAAGTTCAGGACACAAGCAGATATTTCTTACTCGTTGAAGCATTTATTGAAGTAGAAGGTGAAATTCTAAAAACAGATAATACTGAATTTGCAGCTGGTTTTAGAGTTGGTTTTGTCAATAATGGCATTATGGCATTGTTCGACAGCACTATGTACATGATTGACAGCAAAAATATTGAATCAATTCAAAAAGACGTCGATGTTGCCACAACAATATTAGGTCTAGCAAGATACAGTGATGATTATTCAAGATCAGCTGGTCCGTCAATGATGTTTACCAAGGACGCTTCTAACCACCCTGACAACAGACAGCATCTTTTGATACAAACACCGTGTGATACTGCAGTTGACCCACAACCAGATGGAATGATACCCCGACCTGGCACTGCATTTTCAATATTACAGAGTGCTAATCTGTTGGTGCTGCTGGTGATGTAGGTAAAATAATTCTGACTAAACTTTCATTGTGGATGCCAACAAATGACTCCAACAATACCTGAAGAAGAATGTTTACTCTCTTTTATGAGTCAAGGTGGTAAATCAATGTTATCATGGTTGATGATGACCACAGATAGTGTTCAAAGTACAATTAATGGTTTATTCACATGGCAGATAGCATCACAGCAAAGTGTCTTTGCACCGCGACATATATTTGTTGCTTTCCAAGATGCTGCACAAGTAGATTCACAAACAGAAAGTACGAAAGGCTACAGATGATGATGCAATATGGCGACCTGCCGCTGTTGTTGATGCTGGTAAAGTAATTCTGATAAAACTTTCATTGTGTATGCCAGTATTAACTCCCACAATATCTGAAGAAGAACGTCTGCTCTCTTTTATGGGTCAAGGTGGTAAATCAATGTTATCATGGTTAACAGTGACCACAGATAGTGTTCAAAGTACAATTAATGATTTATTCACATGGCAAATAGCTTCTCAGCAAGGTGTATCTGCACCGCGACATATATTTATTGCATTACAAGATGCTGCACGAGTAAACTCACAAACATGAAGTATAATGATATTTGACAAACTTGGTGTTACTGATGTTGTTGTTGTTGTTGTTGTGGGGGCTTAACGCCATTTTTCAGCACACGATAGGCCATACATGGCGGCCAGTATTAATGGTGGAGGAAGAAACCGGGAAATCCGCAGAAGGAACCACCGACCCACGAGAAGCTACTGGCAAGCTTTCTCACATATCCACATTCGCCGAATCTTAGACTCGAACCCACGCAGACAGAAGTGAGATGGCAGTGATCCGTAACGGAGAGCGCTTTAGACCACTCGGCCACTCGGGGCCCCTGGTGTTACTGAGGTTTCACTGAGAATAAATGGACATCAAGAACCAACTGAGGATATATTATTAAATTTTGATCAAAATCATGTAGCATGTACAGATCATCATTTAATGTCATTTATGGAACGTGATCAAAATGTTGATTCTGGTTTACAAATATCACAGCTAGATTTTAAAACTTTGTGTCCGATCTATTACTTTTCACTGGAACACTTGGATTTATTTAGGCAATCTGTCATTGATATACACTTTCGAGCTCCTGTGACAAGAGGAGCTATTGCTAATTATAGAGCAACAGCTGTTATACTCAGCGATAAAACAATGCTACTTGAAGGTGTTGGTGGCCGCATGAGAGTCATTGGTGCCCCAGTAGAAAACATGTAATTAGATTGCTCATGATATTATAAATGTCTTATCATCACATTAGTGTCAGTCTGACTCCTGGTCAGATTAAAAAACTACAATCAGTATCAAAAGAAAACTGTGGAGTAAAATATCACTAAAAGAAGAACAAATCACAGGTGGTTCAAATAAACTATCACTGACAGAACATCAACTCAGGCACTTCAATGAAGCCAAACGATCAAAGACCGGCATACGACTTAATCTTTCTGTGGGTGCCATTAAAGACATAGCTAAGATGGGTGGTATATTTCCAACTCTTGCAGCTATACCAGCATTGATTGCTGCAGCCCCAGCTGTTGCAAAAGCAGCTACACTTGGTGCTGTTGGAACTGCTGCTGTAATGGCATTAAAGAAAGCAACAGGTCATGGAATATAAACTTCCAAAAAAATGGGAAAGGGTTTAAGAATGCCAGGAACTCCCCATTCGTGATATGGAAAAGGTTTAAGACTGTCCGGGACACTTCGTTGATTCTTCCTATGTCCAGTTTTGATTTACTTGATGCTGCTGAGCGATTAAACATCAAAAACTTCAGAGGTGTTTTTATGCATGATCAGTTACCACACAAACCAAACAATGTTGAAACTGGTATCATTAATCTCGATAAAAACTCTGGTCCAGGTACTCATTGGGTTGCATACGCGATTGATCCATGTGGAATTGTTTATTTTGACTCATATGGGTTGGCACCACCAAAAGAATTTTTAAAATATGTTAGTAACATGCAAAATATTCCAATCTGGTATTCAACATTACCAACACAAAAAATAACTGATCCGCCAATATATGGCTGTGAAGTACTCGCTGTGCTCGATGCTGTGTCATCATCAACAACACCACCTCATAAAGTCGTGCACGAGTATACATCGTCGTCGATGTTTTAAACAGGTATTAGTAAATATAATGGTAGATATTTACGGAAGATCAGCTAAGACTAAAACCCAACAAACAGGTGATTTATCCAGGTATTCAACTCTTGATCAGCTCAGGAATGAAATCTGTGATCTTTTAAATTTTGCAAGTGTAGATAGTAATGAAGTTGTTATTTTTCATCATAAACAAGGATGATTAAAATCAAGTAACATCCAGTTAGCAGACATCCTTGTATGAATTACAAACGAGCTCAAATACAATATTGTTGTACTTGATAAAAAAGGTAGAATACAAGATTCTGGAAATTCAATCAACAATTATGCTAAGAAAACCAGCGATATTTTTATTGGTAATATTGTCATGAAACAAAACAAAATTACCAACCTTCAAAACCCAGTCATACCCACAGACACAGCAACAAAAAAATATGTCGATGATCAAGAATCTAAGTTTATATCAGTTAACGGTGATGTGATGCGTGCATTTCTCGATATGAACAATAATGGAATTAATAATCTCAGAACACCAGAATCAGATTTTTATGCTGCAATGAAGAAATACGTTGACGATAGCAATGTCCCAATGACAACTTTGTTGACGACAATCAGTGATGGAATGATTGTATTTAGAACTGAATTTTCTAATCACATTCTTGAATTTTCACAGAAACATAAACAGAACCATTAATGAAATTTTTGGAAGTCCAGTGGTTGTTGAAGTAAAACTCTCCAAAATTAGCACAAGACTCAATGATATTGTCAGTGGAATTCCTGATATAAAACTAATCTGATTAAAATTCCTCACAAGCAGATCATCCAACAAGTATCCACAGTATCATCAGGATCATCAACATGGTCACAGCAAAATAACACTATCAGACATACTGCGGAAGTCACTGGTGTGTATGGGCTGTCCGTGTTCAGCTCTGCAAAATTTAGGATATTTACCACGTATCCATGGCATCATTCAGCCGATGATTTTTCTGGAACTGTGTCTGTTGTGTTAAATAAAGATGCTGAAGAAATATTTATACTGGAACCATCTGATAAAAAAATTAACCGCAGCGTTTTACTGGTGGTGTCTGGAATTTGTCGCTGAAACACCTCAATTAATTATTTAATAAAAATATAATAATCAGCATTCAAAAGTACAGATACAATCAAGTATGTATGTGGCAAACCAAACTGAAAAATATTGTTGATAATTATACAGTAAAAGTAAACAAATATCGCTGACGTAGTTATGTATTCAGTTTCTGCTATCATCGCTGGAACTGATGTGATATTGTCAGCAGTAACAATGACTGTGCCTGTAGTTGTAACAATTGTCGTTTTGGCTGCAACAACAATTGCTGGTATTTTCAGCATTATTGTGAAAAAGATAGCTCCATGCACAAACGCAAATTACACGAGTACACAATTAAACTGCACGTGGCAATGTTAGCATATTCTAAACTATCATCGTTGATTTCGTCGTATCTCAGTGATGGTAAAATATCAGATGAGGAGTTCACATCAATTATAAAAACTTACAATGAAGTATTTGACGAAAAAATAATGGAGCAAGATCAAATCAGTATTCCTGATTTAAAATAATAATAACAATAATAATAATGTCGTCATCGCAAGAACTACTACAACAGATCGTCGTTAATACAGCACCGCCAAGGACAACAATGATATCAGTGAGTTCAACTAATCCTGAGTTTAATGTGGTTTTTCCAACTGCAGTTCCAGCTAACGAAATAGCACTAGCACAATTACGAGTTTATTATAACTGGCCAAAAATCAGGTCAAAATCATTCGGTGGATTACAAGCAAATAATTCACTTGTATTTGCAAAATAAGAATAAACCCGACAGAACTCCTGATTGGCAAGTTGTTGGCATTCCAACAGGCAGTTATCGAACAGAACAAATCAATGAAGAGTTCCAATGCAGAATTAAATCTATTACAGGAAAAGAATCAAAAATAGCTTTTACTGTTCATGAGCCAACTTTGTCATCCGCGATAGAAATATACACACCCAACTACACCGTAGATATTTATCAAAGTTCAATCAGATCAGTGGTAGGATGGTCAGAAGTTCCACCAGTTTATAATGTACCACCAGAGTCTAAAACTGATGAATTTAAGATAAATGAAAAAAAAATAGATAAAAATTCTAGAATATCGAAATAAATTTCCATGGAAATATAGTTTTCGAGATGCACCTGTTTATCATTATGACCATGATAGTGATAGAGAAAATTATATTTTAAGACAACATTATATTATGGAGATAGAGTTAAAAGGGTATTTTTCATCGATGAAGAAAATATCAAATCATATTCTGACCCAATTATTTCTGAATATGAACAATCAATTAACAGACTACAAAGTCTCTTTTCTTCATTATCACAACATTACAACGAAGACGTAAAACAACAGATAATTGAAACAATAAAGCATTTAAATTATGTTACATCAGATTTAAGATATACCAATGATTCAATCTTATGAACTATATATTTTGATAGAACTGTAGATGTTGACACTACTGGTCTATCCTATGGCGAAATTAAACAATTGTTTCTTAACCACTACAAAATAACAGAAGAACAATTACCAACATTTGTAATACCAGGATATGATGCAGATGGGATGAAAAAAATCAGTCAATGATTTTATCACACAAAAATTTCCAGAAATATTTGAATCATGGAGAAAGTCAATTCCGCTGCCAAGTATTCTCCAACATAATAATGATGCATATGGTGGAGGTCGTCATATTTCACCTGGTATTGTTAATATCACATCAATGATCGCAGTCAACCTGGTATGTGATGGCATCGATTGAAGTTATCAAGTTGATCTTAAAGAGTCCAGTCAGGCCCAGCAAGGATACATTTTATACACATTTACATCGCAAGTCCCACCGGGACATTTAATTGTATCAGAACCAATTAATTCTGTTTATCTATGATATCATAATCCGCTATTATCAAGGCTGCATTTCAAACTTACTGACCAGATCAGACACTTGATTGATCTAAGGAATGAAGCATTAAATATTAATCTGTATGTGAGATTGTAAGATCTACACCAGGAAAAAAAAAAAAAAAATTTGTCAGATAAATTATCTGAATCTGATTCTGAATAAATATTATTATCAGAATAAAAAATACATATTATTATTATAATCAGATTCTGAAGAAATTATTATCAGTATAAAATAAATATTATTATCTGATTCTGAATAAATAATATTATCAGAATAAAAATAAATATTATTAAAATCTGATTCTGAGTAAAATATTATTCTGAGTAAATATTATTATTATTATCTGATTCTGAGTAAAAAATTATTCTGAATAAATATTATAATCTGATTCTGAATAAATATTATTATTTGATTTTGAATAAATATTATTATTATTATTTGATTCTGAATAAATATTATTATTATAATCTGATTCTGAATAAATATTATTATAATCTGATTCTGAATAAATATTATTATTTGATTTTGAATAAATATTATTATTTTTATTTGATTCTGAATAAATATTATTATTATAATCTGATTCTGAATAAATATTAGAATAAATCAGAATCTGAATAATTATCAGAATAAAATAAATAAATATAATTCTGAGTAAATATTATTATTCTGAGTAAATATTATTATTATTATCTGATTCTGAATAAATATTATCAGAATAAAAAAATAAATATTATTATTATTATCTGATTCTGAATAAATATTATCAGAATAAAAAAATAAATATTATTATTATTATCTGATTCTGAATAAATATTATCAGAATAAAAAAATAAATATTATTATTATTATCTGATTCTGATAAATATTATCAGAATAAAAAAATAAATATTATTATTATTATCTGATTCTGAATAAATATTATTATTATAATCTGATTCTGACTAAATAGAATCTAAATAAAAATAAATAAATATTTTTTTTTACTGTAGTTAGAAATGAATTATCCCTCTTGTTTAGCTGGTACCACAGTCACTGGTGACAGTGTTAGTTTCATTGTCACTACAGTCACTGGTGACAGCGCTTTCACAATCACAATCATCACTGACATTCCAAGCAGACATAATCTGTCTCAACTGTCTTATATGAGCATTCACAATTCTTTTTGTTTCGTATTCATGAGATAATTCTGATCTAATCTTTTCGATTGTATGTACGAATGAAACAAATATTTTAACCTGTGTATCTGTGTTGCCAGTGATTGCATCATTGCTTGCTGAATCAACTTTATGAATCTGTAATTGGCTGGTAATGTATATTTATTTTCAAATTTTCATTGTTGTAATGATTCAAAATCACATATAATTTTCTGAGGATTAAGTTCATCAGATATTTTTATACCGTCATATTGTAATTTTTCAATCGCAGAAATAATAACATTAATATTTTCAGAATTCATTATATAATAAATATTTGTCTAAAATAAAAAAAAAAAATATTTGTATTCCTGAAACCAGGAATGTATTTACAGTATATACAATCTTAATTACAGTACTATATATAAGGATGGCACAACATGTAATCTTAACTATAGTAGAATATTTACAGTATTATATTAAGCATATTTACAGCATATATACAAGTATGGCACAACCCCCATGTGAACTCCTAGATTGCCAAACGACATTCTAGCAAGTTCAGAGGGTACATATAGCAGCACAACATATAAACTTAATTATAGTACTTATATAAAGGACAGCACAGATAAATATAAACTTAATTATAGTACTTATCTCTAAGGACAGTACAGATACATATAAACTTAATTTTAGTACTTATCTCTAAGGACAGCACACACACACATAAACAGGGCCTTCTCAACATTCAACAGATTTCTGCACACACCCCTTATAATCAATCCCGGGGAGTGCAAAAGTGCACCCACCACATGGTGAGAGGGTGTACTCTTTTCTGTTGAAGTTTGAGGAAACTGGGCGGAGCCCCACTGTGTTAAGAAAAATTGCGATAATCGTCCTCCATCGACAACATGTCAATCACGGGAATAAAACTCAAGACCTCGAGTATGAAAGTCAGCTGCTCTAGCACTGGACCACCGGATCTCCTTACAGATATATGTTTCAGAAATTATTGTGAAGTTACCTATGCAGGATAAGCAGGCAACCTACATGCGACCAGTATACTGCTGAATAAACCACAGTCATTGTAAACTGCAGTGTGGATTTATTTTAATTTCTAAATCTCACACACGTTTCAGAAGTTACCTAATGTTGAATAAACTGCAGTGTGGATTTATTTTAATTTCTAAAATAAATCTGCTGGATGTCATTGGGAGTTCTGTAAACAGATGTTGCGTGACCTACTAAGCAGCGGCTGGGTGTATATGTACATTGAAGATCTAAAAATAACCTACTGTAATTTGTACGGCTGCATTGAAGATATAAAAATAACCTACCTGGATTGCATGTATATATCAAACTTGTGAACAATCTGAATTTATCAGAGTGAAAAGGTGTAAATATCCTTCTCTGTTACAAATTATACTGATCCACTGACTACAGACAATAAAATTATTGAATATCAAACACACAAAAAAATTGCTACAGTAATGTAATATTACGCAGTAACAAGTGGGACAACTGCTTAATTACTCTATGAGAGAGAGATTTGCTTGATGGAGTTATCTCCTTTCATGTATATGATGCTGAAATATTATTCGCTGATCAAATTTTTTTGAAAACTCTTATTTGTATTTTTTATCTGCAGCATTTTTTACAGAATGTGAGTGAATACAGAAATATTTGGCAGCTGCATTCATTGATGAAAATATTATTTCTTTGCTTGTCTCCACATTTATGGATTTAACCACCCGCATTCCAAATTTCTTACATCTCCCAGTATTTCCACACACACAATTCTGACTTTGTGTAATAGCTCGTAAATTAAATAAATAATTATTTTTTGGATTCCGATCAATATGATCAATTACGAGTCCATCTTTGATTATTCCATGAAAACACTCATACATGAATCTATGACATAAATATCTTTTTTCCCCAGCATTGAATCCAAGATAACCAGCATTATTAACATTACTGACTGATTTTTTTAATGACAGTGCTTGATTACACCATCTCGAGATGCTTCTTAATTCTTGATGATGGGATGCTTTTCAAATTCATTTTGTTCCATTTGTATAATAATATTATTTGTCTAAATCATTATTTTGAAAATCTGGCAAGATAAATTTCAGTGCTTTTTATGCGAGATTCGACTTCATCAGCATTATTTTTTTAATCATAATATCATTTTAGCTCTCTGTATTTTTACCACCACATTGCACACACAACTGAGTTTCTCCTCCAACCACACCGTAAACATGGTTTTGGTCCTAGACTCCTGTGCTGAATGCTTTGCATGTGATATCCACAGAATTCATTTATGCAGGCTTTGTTGCAAGGAGTTAAAAAACTGATCATCAGCCACTTGCATTTATTGTTTGCTTGAATCATTATATATATATATATATATATATATATATATATATATATATATATATATATATATATATATATATATAAACTTCAATTTAAATATATATTTGTCTTAATTATAATATGGAGGAGTTTGAGAGATTATCCGCAATTAAGCTTTCTAGAGCCAGACTCGATCTTGACAAACTGCCGAAATCTAAATTTAGTTTTTCGATGCAAGATCTGGCTTTAATGAACAGGGATATAACTGATCGTATCGGTGAAGCCAAGAAGGAATTTTGCGACGATGGTGTGGCTCATGTGTGGTCAACATTCAGAATCATAAATGTTGTCGATACTAGAATGAATGACGAGCAAGGAAGGAAGATTATTAACTATCTTGACAATCAAGGATATTTTATTCTAATAAAATTTATTGTAGAGACAGACGACAAGACTTGGATTATCCGTGACAAATGTGACCCTGTCTGTGTACACATTGGAAGTAGCATCGTAATGTTAAATAAAAATTCCAAACCAGGAACATTGACTGGTATTGACAAACCATATTATGAATGAGTGTATCTTGTAACTGTAGTTGTTTATGCGTTGTATCTGCTAAATGATAAATCTAGCATCGATCATCTCAAACCGATGAAATTTTCATGCTTAAATTGTGTAGCTGAGCGAGTTACAGAACACTTTACAAATGTGATATGTGGAAGTGGTTTAATGGATTTACGACATAAAAAAATAAATAAGTGGGCAGAAACAGTTAAAGATACCGGGGCATCTGTACTTTAAGAGATTTGGATATCCGACACACGAGATGACCAGAATTGCGATAAATGGACCCCTGCCAGGTTTTGACTTAACCGGATTCGCCTGTATAGTGTCATTCGAGTTTACGGAAAATATCCATCCGATTACTTATGCTTGGTTTGGCCATCATTTTTCAGAAAAATATTGGGCTCCAATAGTACTATTATGATATATGCTTGATAATAGAATTTTAATATCGTTGGCTGTAAGTGAAGCAATAATATCATATCGTCTGCAGAAACAAATTTGGTTACCACAGCAAACAAAATATTCTGATGATGAAAATCCTGATATGATTGATTATGAAAATAAAGTTGCAAAAGATCTTGGTAGGAAAATAATTGGTAAATTTACTCAAGGAGGATCATATGATCATAAACGACATTGTACAAGATTAATTATGGACGATGCTGAACTTGATTTTATAATTGCTGATACAACGGAGAGAAACACATTTATAAGTTGAAGTAATGCTTGTTTATCAGATGAAACTAAATTAGGTACAGTTGTGAGCTATACTGATGGTGAGTCACCGCAGTTTACTCATTTAAGATCTTCGATGCTCGTGTATGTTTTGATAAATTTCTTATGGATGATAAACAGATTTCTTGATACCGCAGTTAAAGTTGCCACAGATTCATTTTATGTAAATAAAAAATATGCGGATTTGTTAAAACAATTACATATTGACGCTGATGCATCATAGGGCGAATAGAGAAAAAAACATGAAAACATATTTAGTTATTCTGAATCTGCTGACGTTGAAATTAAGGGGACATACTACAAGAATAGCAATCAAGTATCAAAATCATCAGCACCATCGGTATATGATCCTGTGGCCAGACATAAAACCATTTACCTTAATGGGTTTGGTGGTTCAGGTAAAACAACGCGTGCGATTGAATTATTCAATTGTTCTGATATGATTGTTTTGATGCCCACACATAGACTCACCAGAGAAATGAACGAACGAGGAGTCAAATCTCAAACTTATCATAGTTTCTTCCGATGGTGCAGAGACGCATGGACTCCATCACGGATGGGTGAGAAATACATTCCTAAGATTATTCTCTGGGATGAAATATGCACAGTATTGTTGGAAGTATTAAAAATATTTCTTGACTGGTTATTGACAAAGAATACTGCTGTGATAATGTGTGGTGATCATGGTCAACCGCCGCCTTTTGTTGGACAGTCTTCACATAAGTGGTTAAAAACATTTGTAGATTATTACGAAGAAATAACTGATGATCATAGAGCTATTGATGAACTGCTGAAAGAGTTTAAAAGGTTAATCAGACTGCAGCCAGATAAAATACAGTGTGAGATAATGCGTGAAGTAATTTCCGAAACTCCTATGAATGAATTTTGGAATTTATGGAGGCCTGCTGATTTGATCGTTGCAAGTAGAAAGGTAGTTCGTGATACACTTCAACAACACTTATTTCTGTTACGTAAAGAAAAATTTTCAAATCTACCTATACCATTATGTTATTGCCCAGCAGATACTCAACGACAGAATATTGGAGTTGAGATTCCAGGTTGCGGTGATAAACAAAATCTTGTATTAAATGATGTTGTTTTAGTTCCTGTCAGTGCTGTTGAGAGCGCGTTAACGATGGATAAAACTCTGTGGACACTAGGATACACTTTAACGTTTCACTCATCACAGGGATTAACTATTTCTGATACAAATATCTGGATTGTCAGTGATTGGATCGAATGGTCAAATTTAGTTTATCTTGCAGTGTCTCGAGTTAGAAGAATATCTCAGCTGTGGAGGGTTATCATAGACTTCACCGACACCAATGATGTAGTTAATATTGACTTCGTCTTTATCAAGAAAAATTATCTGGTTATAAGCAATGTGACAAAAAAAAGAATTGCGACTTTGATATCGATGCTGAATTTATTATGACACTGAAACAACGACAGAATAATCATTGTGCGAGCTGTAACACAGTAATGTTGTGGCAGTATTCGAATAATAATCCAAGACAGTTTACCGTAGATAGAATTAATAGTAGTCTTGGTCACACAAGCGAAAATGTGATGCTGACTGGTCTTCAATGTAATTGACGTAGGGGTGCCAGTTTACAAAAGTGAACGTGGTGGTAATGGTATGTCTTCAGGAATTACTTGTAATTGTTTGCGTACAAATCCACGTTGAGGAGCAGTTGAATCTAGTCTGTAGATTGCAGGTATACCCGTGGATCTTACCATGCTGGAAATTTTATGTGTGGTCACACTCCAGATAGGATCAGTTGCTCTTTTTTTACCACCTTCAAGTTCACCGGGTTCATATAAATATCTTACAGTCACATTACCTAGTACTGGTTGAGAGGAAGAGTCATGTCGTTGTATTGGTATATATTTCTTTGTAATTGTGCTGATGGGTTTCATAGAAGTTGCACAAGTAATTTCATTATTTAATGCAGCTATCATACTTGGTAATCTTGCAACCCATTCACGAGATCTCATGTCTTTCTGAACTTTATTCAGAGATATTTCCTGCACATACTGATATCCAAATAACCTCTCAGCAAGTGTTCATTTAAATCGTTCAACGATTGCCTGATCGCGATGAATTGCAGTGTGTCCTCGTCTGATTTTAACATTATGGTTTTTCATCAGAGATGATACTGCACCAAGAAATTCTTTGCTAGGATCAACCTGTAATAGTTGTGGCCATTGCAAGGGTCATTGTTGATAAATTCATTCAAAAGAAGATGCAGCTTCAGATGCTGTTTTTCTTGATAGTGGTTCTGCTTCTTTATATCTACTTGCAACGTCAATGACAGTTAACGCGTATTTATATGTGTGTGATTGACATCTTCCAGTTTTAATGGTATCATGCAGTAAAAACAAAATATCTGCTTGATGAACTTCATTGGGAGCGCCGACATCAAAATGTGCATACTGAATTGTTTTATGTGGTGGTAGATAAATTTGCCATATTGCCTGTTGTGCTAACCAATTTGCATGAACAGAATGTGAGACATTTGCTGCATCAGCAAGTTTACTAATCGCTGCTCTACCCCTCCAATATCCTCTTGGGCTATAATAAATTGATTCCATTATTATGATAATAATCAGTTGATTAATTACCAGCCCCTAGCACTAGTTTACCTTTCATCGCAGATTTTACTAGGAAGCTAGCAAGTCTTTCTCTGAGAGATTAATTTTTTATGGAATGTAACGAGTGAATCAACTTCACATCTGCAATATGTTGTTATTGTAAATCTTTATTTTTATACGCAACATCATGAACGTTGCACGCTTGATCAATCGCATTTATTGGATTCTCTCCAGGTCTTGGTTGATCTTGTTCATCAAGTCAGATATCAAGTCGGGTTCCAGGACCACAATAATTATATCCAGGAAGATGTTTTTCTCCAGGGTATTAGCCCATGGAGTCCCTGGTAATTTTCTCAGTGAAGCAGTGATATCACCACCTGTCTTCGTACGAGACAAAATAAATCTGTATTTGCTTGTACCACATTTCACACACTTGCCTGTAAGTGCACACTTTTTGTTTTTTGTTAATATTATTGTTAATCCATTGGTGGGATGTGGGCAATCTGCATCGAACACAATATAAATCCATATTATTTATTATATTTGTACAACATGGATATTATTGACCTTTCAGTGACACGAAAGCAATAGCAAGTCAAGCATCATCCAGCACTACCAAATTCTATCAGAGTAATTATCATAGGTCCATCTGGGTCTGGTAAAACACAATTATTACTTAATCTGATAATGAGATGGCTCAAGTGGGATAAGTTATATTTAGTGCACCATCTGTAGATGATCAGAGATGTTATGAAGTACTTAAAGATTTTAATGAAAATGCAAAATTGTTGGATGAGGATGATAATGATATTATTGATTTTATCACTGATATTAATGAAGGCCCCATCTGTAGATGACCTCAATGGATTTATTAATAATCTTGTAGTATACGATGATGTGATGCTGGACAAACAATCAAATCCAGCTCGGATATTTTCTCAAGGCAGAAACAAAAATACTGACGTGATTTATATTACTCAGCGATATACACAAATACTTAAAGTGATCAGAGACAACTGCAATATTTTAGTTGTGTTTAATGGAGTCAATACACATTCTCTGCGAAATATTCATCAAACTTGGTGTTCAGGGGATATGGACATGATTAAATTCAAAAACTTCTTTTCCAAAGCACAAGCTACCCAACACAGATTTATCACGATAAATTTACACGATTCTCGGTCGAGGTATCATATAGGTCTCGATGAAATGTTTGGTTGACACTGCAGCAGCAGAGAGGGTGATGACCAACAGTGAGTGTCCAGGTATGTAAACAAATATGCTTAAAAAAAATGAAAACAGAACGTCAGCAATAAAGTAAGAAAATGAGCTAACCCAATTAGAGAGATCTCGGTCAGTTAGAGGTTTTTAGTTTAGCATTATTGATCTTGTATTTTCAGCTTTTGTAGGAACCTCTATTTTTCATAAATAAGGACTCAAGCAAATCGTCTGTTCACCCTCTCTGCTGCTTCTGAAAATCTGTATGTGGTTACGTCTCCAGAATAAATGGTCATATTGATAGGGGGTTTTCATGAAAAATGTTGCAATATATAGCTGGTTCCAAATGAAAATGGTGATCATTAAATGTTTTGGTTGGAAACTTTGTTTACAGGATTGTACATAATCCACTTAGACAAATGAAGTTTGAATGGCATTTTTGTATTCATGTGTAGAGGGCGTGGTTATATTTTCATGTTGCTCAGGCCATTTGTCTTCTTTTATCTTAAATTTTGATCCTTCTTTGTGTGTAGTGGGGATATGTTTTTTACAAAGAGATTTTTTTATTGATAAAATAAAGTAGATTTCAGTTTTATGTACCAACTTTTATATAGGATAGGAAAAGATATCTTTGTTGTTTTTACATGTTGCCAAATTTATTAGGACAACAGATATACTCAGAATGGTAGACAGTTGCAACATCCAGCAAACAATGAAAGTACCAGAAATTTTTGGAAATGACAATTTCGAGATTAATTCATTCCAAAAGACCATAAGATGAACGTTCAGTATTATCCGTTATTTTAGGACAACATTAAAACCTGAAAATCATTATATCAACAAAGTAAAGACATTTTTACATGTTTTAATGCTATATTATTATTTAACTGAATTCATATTAATAGAGGTGGTCATTAACATTGAATTAATTGATAGTTGTAATATTTCCCCCAAATCAAATATACATACATGGTACATGTGTCTAGATTGTGATAGAGTTTGTTTTTAATTTTTGTTCATTTGTTTGTTTTAGTTAATTACCAATGAATTTGATACAGTGTATACTTAATGGAATTTCCATTTTGAAATAAAAGATGAATATTGGAACAAATATTCTAGGTAATGAAAGTCAGAGAATCAGTTCCTGTTTACTGTGCTCACTGGAAATTTTTACAGATCTATGTACATGTCCTGTTTGTATTTGTTCTTAGAGCTGGGTATTGCCAGCCATGTTGTGCCAAGATAATTGTTGTTGATTCAATATGCATCACAACAGCATAACAAATGATGATCATAAATAAACTGTAAAAAATACAAGTGCATCAATGACAAGAAGGGAATTTTTGCTATCCTCTACACGCAAAACTATATAAAACAGACATTGCAGAAATTTTGTTGCAAGATTACCAGAAAAGATCCAAAGAAAGCCTTTATTTTTCTATCAGTCTTTCCTTTATATTTTTAGCAACTCTTGTTTTTTTGCACTTTTAGGGGAGTTCATAATGAATTGAAAAGTGTTAAGCAAATAAATGCAAACAATACTCAGTGGAAAAACTATTTACCCTAAGTCAAGTCAAACTGCAAACAACAAAGATCCTGATCTGCCATAGCATAATGCTCCTGCGGGCCAGGGTCTATGTTTGTTTTACTGATTACTCCTAACAAACTGCACAGACCCAGATCTGCTGGTGCATTATGGGTCTGTGCAGTTTGCAGTTGGACTCGACTTATAAGCGAGTATATATGTTATTATAATGAATAAAGCATAACATATTCATATTATGTGAAAAATATTTTCAAACCTCTCGTGATAGACTGGACTTATTTTGTTGAAATATAAAAGTTTCTAGCTATAGCATGTATAAGTTGGACAGTTTTTATATACTGTATGGTTTAAGATGAATTGCTATTTAACTCATTCAAAGGAACAGAAAGACAACACTACAATGTTTATTTTATATTTTCTAATAGTTTACCATATATACTCACTTATAAGATGAGTCCAATGGCAAACTGCACAGATCCAGATCTGCTGTTGCATAATGCACTGGCATACCTGGGTCTGTGCAGTTTGTTAAGAGTAATCAGTAAAACAAACAACATGCACCATGATCTGCAGGCCATTTTGCTACAGCACATCAGGTTCTTTGTTATTTGCAGATTGACTTGACATAAAAGCGAGTATTACAGTGTATCGTGTAGTTAGTGGTTTTTTTTGCCTTTCATTCTGTATTGATAATTTGCGACTGTGTTGATGCACTGTCACCAGAGGAAGTATTATGATTTACCAATGCATTGATGATATCAAATCACCTCAGGTTATTTCTGCTATAATAATCAATTCATAGTCATTGCCAGTTTTGTTTCCATTGAGAGTGGATTACAGAAAACATGGTAGAGTAAACCAAAAATGCTCATTGGGGTTATTCCTTACACACTCTTTATGCCCTTTTCCCACTTTCTTCTTTTCTGGAGCTAAATGAAACTCTTTTTCTCATAAGTAATTATTTGTTAATTTGAAGTTCAATAAATTATGGTCCATACCATTGGGATAGAACTTGACTAGTTTCCTGTATATTTTATTCTTGTTGTCTTATTTAACTGCACCGCCATCAGCTGTCTTCACCATCAGCAGGCTTGGAATATATAATAGGCCTGATATGCAGTCCTGCATGTTATAAGAGGTGACTAATATTGGCAAGAGCTCTAGTGGCTCAGTGGTTAGCATTCTGGATTCATGCTGGTTTGAATCCTACAACTGGATTAACCTGGGTCAGCTACCATGGTGTGTCTTTGGGCATTGCACTAAATTATTCCAGTTGCCTTGGCACTCAATAACCTATTTGTGTTGCTGTGCCATAAAATGCCAAACCATTAATTGCTCCATTGTAAGCTGTAACCTAATTGGATTGTACGTAACTTTTTAGTTGTAACCTGATAGGAATTGTACAATAACCTGATAGGAATTGTACATAATTTCGCAGTTGTAGCCTAATAGGAATTGTATGTAACTTCTTCGTTGTAACCTGACAGGAACTCTATATAACATCTTAGCTGTAACCTAATAGGAATTGTACATTCTTAGTTGTAACCTGATAGGAATTGTACATTTTTGTTGTAGCCTGATAGGAATTTTACCTTTTTAGTTGTAACCTGATAGGAATTGTACATTCTTTGTTGTAACCTGATAGGAATTGTGCATTCTTAGTTGTAACCTGATAGGAATTGTCGATTCTTAGTCATAACCTGATAGAAATTGTACATTTTTAGTTGTAACCTGATAAGAATTGTACACAACTTCTTAACACTTAAGAGATTATTTTGCCTTTGATAAAAAAAATGATTGTGCTTTGAGCTGAGCTGCAGCAGAAATCAAACATCAACTTAGTGAACTGCACCAGCTGCATATTTTCAGAAGGAATTTCCATCTGTTTAACTCCGGTTACCAGCTGTTTTGGGTGTGGAGTGTAAGAGCACAATTGTTTTGTCTACTGAGTTTCATTCTACTTTTCATATTTGAAAGAAAACTTACTGCTCAGTTTTTGTTGATCACAATCAGCTGTTTTATACCATGCTTACACACCAAAGTAGTCATTTATTAAGTGTGAAATAATTAAGAAACTGACTGTTTTGTAATTTTATTACTGATAATTACTAGTCAATGTGGATTAAGGCTGTATTTACATGTATGGTACAATTGGTACATACATATAGTACCTATACTTTAGTTTGGGCAGTGTAGTCATGCATGGTACAGTTGGCACCTAGTGCCTACACTTGGTTTTGTATAGGCATATTTGGTACAGTTGGTACCTCGAACATGTACTGTTTGGTTATGGCTGCATAGTCATCCATGGTACAAGTTGTTACCTAGAACTTGTACTCTGGTTAAGGCAGTATAGGCATATATCATACAGTTGGTAGTTAGTACCAACACTCTGCTTGATTAAAACAGTGTAGACATGTATGTTATATTTGGTACCTAGAATTTTATCCTCTGTTTGGTTAAAGCAGTAAAAGTATATATGGTACAGTTGGTACCTAGTATTTATACTCTGTTTGGTTAAGGCAGTATTGACTTGTATGGTACAGTTGGTACCTTATACCTGTACTCAGTTTGGTTAAAGGCACTATATGCATGTTTGGTACATTTGGTACTTGGTACCTGCACTCTGTTTGGTTAAGGCAGTTTAGGCATGTGTGGTACAGTTTTTACCTGGTACCTACAATCTGTTTGCGTAAGGCAGTATAGTCATGTATGGTACAGTTGATACCTGGTGCCTGTACTCTGTTGGGTTAAGCAAGTATAGGCATGTATGATATAATTGGTACCTGGTACCTACATTCTGGTTAAGGCAGGATAGGCATGTATGGTACAGTTGGTACCTGGTACCTACATTCTGGTTAAGGCAGGATAGGCATGTATTGTACATTTCTTACCTGGTACCTTCACTCTGGTTAAGGAAGTATCATACTGAATAAATAATCATTCCCATATCATCAGTTATAATATCATGTCAGCAGGTTATTACAAAGACTAAATGGCCATTTCACAAATCTCTTGGGTACTTAAGCAGAATCTTTAAATCAGTTGCATTGCTGAGGATTTTTTATTGAGTTTCAAAATCATTAAGATATCAACCCTAAATGAGAGATATAAATAATGGTAAACAATGCAGAGCTCTGTAATAGATCTTAATTAATTGGGTATTTTGCTCCCAGGTTTGAAACTAATTTAGAATTCTGGTAGCTCAGATGTAGGGCATCAGATTCATAATCCAAAGTTCCAAGGTTCAATACCCACCCAAGCCAGTCTGGGTCAGCTGCCTAGAGTCCTTGGGAAAAGCACTTACTGTAGCTCTGATTTACTTAGCATGATAGGGCCAATAATGTATTAAAATTGCCACTAAGTCAGCAAACAAATTAAAAATGAAATAAAAATGAAACTAATTTACAACATATAATCAGATATAAGTCAAGTCAGACTGCAATCAGCATAGACCCTGATCACATAATGTACCAGCAGATCGGCTCTGTGTTGATTGTTCTACTAATTGCTCCTTAAACATACTGCATAGATACAGATCTGCAAGCACAATATGCAATGCAGATCTGGGTCATTGAAGTTGGACTTGAATATAGGTAAGTATATACATTAAGTAGTTTTCTTAACACTGTAGGTGAGGCATACAATAAAAGGCGCCGTTTTAATCATCATTTCAAGAATGCATGAAATGGTTTTATGCCCCTGTACAACTAACTTAAATGGTGCATCAACATGCACCTTTGTTTAAGAACATTCTCACCTTTATGTGGTCATGCACTATCATTTCAAATGTGCATGAAAAGGCTAGAAATTCTCCTGATTGCATAGTCTGAGTTTATTGAATTCACCATTATAAAATATTTACTGTGTTTATGGCAAGGAAAATATGCTGATAACATTTGGATAATTGCTTAAAATTAAATTTCTGCAAACTTTAAATGCATTTTTTAAAAATTCTTAATGTGTTTTTCATTCATTTATTTACATAAAATTTTTAATACATATATTTTTATGAGCTGAATAAGTCTCTACAAAAATATTTGATAGAGGGAGGCACAATATAAAAAAATTCTAATATTTAATATTTGAAGTTGATTGAATTCCCACAAAAGTAGTAATTATTCTGCTACAGTTACTTGGCCCTGATTTACTTAGTTTAGATCACTATAGCTTTTTATGTGTATGTATTAGTCACTTTACTGTGTATATTGTTACAAATATGTAATTAAATTGCTTGTGTGTTAGTTTTAAAATTCTTTTTTATTTTATTTTTGTTTCATTACATTTTATTGTAATGATTATTTTCATGGGATTCGATAATTTTTTCAGTAAATTCAGTTTGTTTAGAACGTAAAACGTATTACATTAGCACTATTTTTAGCTCACTTTGGTCCATAGAGTTTGTAAACATCGAGTGATAACGATTGGCTATTTCCAAGGTCATTTTGGCCCGCATGTTAGCTGGATTGTAAACAGCCTTTTTTTTAAATATATTTTCAGAGTGAGAATTTGATTCTTAGATAGGGCTATTCTTTTATTTTTTTATTGCGATGTTCAAATTAGTAAATCACGTAACCTATCACATGAAGTACCATGTGATCTAAAATCGCAGCTTTAAACAGATGCTTTCTAGTAGATTTAGGCAGTCGTATGTCTGCACCTTGAAGGTACAAGATGTTTATATTGTTGAAGCCAGATAGAAAACTAAACAAGTGCGTTATATTTATAAAAGTTTCGGGAGAAAGAAATTCAGTGGAAATTTATTCTGGAGTTTAACGGAAACATCATAAACTGTGATTCAATCGAGGATCTGTTACCATCAGTACAGACATCTGACATCATCGCCTCCATATTGGAATTTCATCGAGATTTGAACCTGGATTCTATTAGAACTGTTTAGTGATAGGACTTATATTTTCAATCTTAGGATTAAATTTTGGATTATATTCACAAACCATAAGTCCTATTTCCAGTTTATGCATTGTTTTCTAGGGAAATAAATGATTTTGTTAAAATATACAAAGCTTGTTGGCTTCACTCTTTTCTCTTGTTATTTTTGTACGAGCCTACACGTAACAATATATTAATCCCGAGTTCCTTCTTGGTTTGCTATTTCATTGAAGAATCTGTTGTTGATGATTCATAGTATATTGTTTCCTCTGATGCACTGGTTTTTCCAGACTTTGCAAAACACACAGTTTTGACACCTATTTAATCTTTATTGTTGTCTATAGACCATATTTTAGGGCAGGTACTGGTTGCCTGTTAGGGCAGGGTGTCAGCTGAGTGTCAGGGCAGGTACTGGTTGCCTGTTAGGGCAGGGTGCCAGATAGGTGTTAGGGCAGGTACTGGTTGCCTGTTAGGGCAGGGTACCAGATAGGTGTCAGGGCAGGTAGTAGTTGCCTGTTAGGGCAGGGTGTCAGCTAAGTGTCAGGGCAGGTATTCATTGCCTGTTAGGGCAGGGTGCCAGATAGGTGTTAGGGCAGGTACTGGTTGCCTGTTAGGGCAAGGTACCAGATAGGTGTCAGGGCAGTTGCCTGTTAGGGCAGGGTGCAGCTAAGTTAGGGCCTGTTAGGGTAGGGTACCAGCCAAGTGTCAGATTAGGTACTGGTTGCCTGTTAGGGCAGGATGGCAGCAGAGTGACAAGGTTGCCTGTTGTATAGGATACTAGTTACTACTTTCCTTTTGGGGCAAGGCAATGGTTGCCTTTCTGGACATTTTAAAAACAGTAAAGTCTCATCTGAGGGCATTGTCTTTTCCAGACAAGGCATTTTAATACAGTCCACTGTACATTTAAAATATGTTTATGCTGTAATTGAAAAATGTTGCAAATTGTTGTCCAAAGTGCTGACATTGAATGTTACAATATACAATCAATTAAACCTCTATAAACTTGAGACTGGGCAGCTCCCAAGAAGAACATGGTACACCAAAGTGAGGGGCTTGGACTGTAAACTTAAAATATAGAGCACAGTGCACAAAAGAGAGAAGTTGGAGACTGAAAACTTTAGACATGGCAGCCCACATGGAGGGCAGGGTACACCAAAGTGAGTGTCTTGGGACTAGAAAACTGAGACATGGCAGCCCCAAAGGAGGGCAGGGTACACTGAAGAGAGGAGCTTGGGACTGGAAACTTAAAACAGGCAGTTTCCTAAAGGGCAAAGTGCACAAAAGGGAGGGACATGGGATAACACCAATCTAAAAAAATAATTGATACTCGCTAAAACTGCTTTGTTTCTACCCTTTTTTTCATGTGGCAATGCTATGTATGAAGCTGTTCATTTCTGATGTAATTAAAGTGTACATTTATGTTTTTTCTTTCATTTATATAATAGGGTTTGCTGTCAGCATCATTCATCATAATTAACAATAGTGTGGTGTCATTTTATTTAAAATAATATGTCATTGATTATGATTAATTGCCAAGGTTGAGCAATATATCACCAGTTACTAATTTATGTAAGTATCATAGTGCAGCATAATGGATGAATTCGATATTTCTTCTTGAAAGGTAGTGACAATTTCTTTTGATTGTCTTTAATTTTTGTTTTGTCACTATTCATTTACAATACAAAATCTCGTGCTAAAACATGGAGATTGATTAAATGTTGTTCTCGCTCAACTCAGAGACTTAAATGTTTTTATGAAACAGTTAAGATGATGATGATTGTTCTTGCAGTTAATAATAATAATAATAATAATAATAATGATAATATAAAATAAAAATAATGGTAATAATAATATGTGAAACAGCTACTTGTAAATATCCAAATGACTAACATCCATGATTACTGTAAAATGCATTGTAATATCATGACTTTAAAACTGTACATACTGTATCATGACTTCTGACTTAACCTGTACATAATATCATGGCTGTCAAAGTGTACATATTATGACTGTAAAATTAAACATATCATTACTGTAAAACTTTACATAAAATCATGACTTTTAAATTTTACATAAAATCAAGACTGTAAAACTGTACATATCATGTCTGTAAAACTATGCATATCATGACTAAAACTATACATATCATGACTGTGCAGCTATACATAGCATGAATATAAAACTATACATATCATGACTGTGCAACTATACATAGCATGAATATAAAACTATACATATCATGACTGTGCAACTATACATAGCATGAATATAAAACTATACATATCATGACTGTGCAACTATACATAGCATGACTATAAAACTATACATAGCATGACTGTGAAATTATACATGATATTATCACTGCCAAACTGTGTGACTTTATCATCTTCATTATTCCTGATGGTGATTTTCACTGCCAAATTGTGTGACTGTTTCAACTTCTTCATTATTTCTGATAATGATTGTCACTCTCAAACTGTGTGACAGTATTAACATATTCATTATTCCTGATAGTGATTGTCACTGCCAAACTGTGTGACAGTATTAACATATTCATTGTTCCTGATAGTGATTATCACTGCCAAACTGTGTGACTGTATCAGCTTCTTCATTATTCCTGATAATGACTGTCACTGCCAAACTGTGTGACTCTATCAACTTCTTCATTATTCCTGATAATGATTGTCACTGCCAAACTGTGTGACTCTATCAACTTCTTCATTATTCCTGATAATGATTGTCACTGCCAAACTGTGACCTTATCATCTTCATTATTCCTGATAATGATTGTCACTGCCAAACTGTGTGACTCTATCAACTTCTTCATTATTCCTGATAATGATTGTCACTGCCAAACTGTGACCTTATCATCTTCATTATTCCTGATAGTAATTTTCACTGCCAAACTGTGTGACTGTATCAACTTCATTATTCCTGATAGTGATTTTCACTGCCAAATTGTGACTGTATCAACTTCATTGTTCCTGATAGTGATTGTCACTGTCAAATGGTGTGACTGTATCATCTTCATTTTTCCTGATAGTGATTTTCACTGCCAAACTGTGTGACCTTATCATCTTCATTATTCCTGATAGTGATTTTCACTGCCAAGCTGTGTGACTGTATCAACTTCTTCATTATTCCCGGTAATGATTTTCACGGCCAAACAATGTGACTGTATAAACTTCAATATTCCTGATAGTGACTGTCACTGCCAAACTGTGTGACTGTATCATCTTCATAATTCCTGATAGTGATTTTCACTGCCAAACTGTGCGACCTTATCATCTTCATTATTCCTGATAGTGATTTTCACTGCCAAACTGTGTGACCTTATCTTCATTATTCCTGATAGTGATTGTCACTGCCAAACTGTGTGACTGTATCAACTTCTTCATTATTCCTGATAGTGATTGTCACTCTCAAACTGTGTGACTATATCAACTTCATTATTCCTGATAGTGATTTTCACTGCCAAACTGTGTGACCTTATCATTTTCCTTATTCCTGATAGTGATTGTCACTGCCAAACTGTGTGACTGTATCAGTGTCATTATTTCTGATAGTGATTGTCATTGGTATTAAAAAACATGATACTGTCACTTTCGTTTTTATTCAGTACAAGAGTTTTAGCCAAATTTGGCAATGAAACTACTCAGAAAAATGCTCTTTGCAAAAATTTTAAAATTATTAGAATGTGAAGATGTCAGACTGTTATGGTATCTTTAAGGAGCATAAGGGTTACACATTTATGTCCATCTAGCATCACATGACCTACCCTCTTGCAATCAACTACTATGACCTACCCTCTTGCTATCAACTAGTATGACCTACCCTCTAGCAGTCAACTACTATGACCTACCCTCTTGCTATCAACTAGTCTGACCTACCCTCTTGCAATCGACTAGTATGACCTACCCTCATGCAAGCAATTACTATGACCTACCCTCTTGCTATCAACTATTATGACCTACCCTCTTGCTATCAACAAGTATGACCTACCCTCTTGCAATCAACTACTATGACCTACCCTCTTGCAGTCAACTACTATGAGGGTTACACATTGCTATCAACTACTATGACCTACCCTCTTGCTATCAACTACTATGACCTACCCTCTTGCTATCAACTAGTATGACCTACCTTCTTGCAATCAACTACTATGACCTACCCTCTTGCAATCAACTACTAAGACCTACCCTCTTGCAATCAACTACTGTGACCTACCCTCTTGCTGTCAACTACTATGACCTACCCTCTTGCTATCAACTATTATGACCTACCCTCTTGCTGTCAACTAGTATGACCTGCCCTCTTGCAATCAACTAGTATGACCTACCTTCTTGCAGTCAACTAGTATGACCTACCCTCTTGCAATCAACTAGTATGACCTACCCTCTTGCAATCAACTAGTATGACCTACCCTCTTGCTATCAACTAGTCTGACCTACCCTCTTGCAATCAACTAGTATGACCCACCATCTTGCAATCAACTACAATGACCTGCCCTTTTGCAATCAACTACTATGACCTACCCTCTTGCTATCAACTACTATGACCTACCCTCTTGCTATCAACTACTATGACCTACCCTCTTGCAATCATTCAGCTAATAGATCTCATCGAGATCATTTTCCATTTATCTCCCTGTATTATATAACCTATAAAAATGTGAAAAATGCACACATGAACATTTGTACCCTGTCTCAAACAGGGTTATGGTAGTTGATGAGTCTGTCCATTTTTTTTAATATACCTAATGTGAACCATTTGATATTGAAATTAAAATAGAATCCAAACATAGGTAATGAAAAGTGTGTATTTCTATGCCCTTCAAGTTCAGTTGAGACTAATACAGTGAAATGATAAGTGCATTGTTGAGGTGTCTGATTTAAGGGCAGCTGTCAGTTTTGTGGACAGAAGTACATAGGTTTTGAAGCATTAATAGGAAACTGACAGGCTGTCTGATTGGGGGATACTTGAGGGTGTGGTAAATAAGCCTCCTTGGTTTATAATAAATCATTCTCACTAGCTTAATACTGTTACATTTTTAAAC
>JAECUM010004264.1:12500-21908 GCA_016617855.1 Megalonaias nervosa | reverse complement strand
CTAAAATTTAATAAACAAATAAATAACAACCACTGATGTAAACCATTTAATTTCGCCGTGTAGGTGTATGTCTTCGTTCTAAATTTTTCTGCAAGGCACTTTTGGGGCTACTAGATTCTACAAAATAATCTTCATGAGGTACCAAACGAATTTAGTTCCTCACTGGTCTTCTTTGTTCAGTCATCCTATCATATTTAGCACCGTTTGCACTCAACCTGTCGATCTCACTCTGTAGTGGATGCAAATGCTGTTGAATATGAGATAATTATATCATCTTCAAGATCGCTTGCACAAACTTCTATCAACACATTTGGAAAAGTATTGTCGCTTTGGGGTCTGCTTGCTCCTTGGAAAAGTGTCATCGTTTCATCTTGATTACAAAGATTTAATTTGACTAAATTTTACACAATACTTAAACTCTTTACATCTCAAGGTTTAGGTGTAAGCATTCGTTCTCAATATTCTGGAAGTGTTGTTGCGTCTCTAATGTGACAATCATGTTATGGACGCACGATATATGTGTAAGCGAAAGCACGCACACAAGTGTTACTGCACTGGGTGACAGTAGAACGGGCGGTACTTTAGTCTGGAGTGTTTTGAGAGATGGGCAGACAGAATTAACATTACTGGAAAAAAGAAAGAAAGAATGGTTTTAAAAAAAAAAACACCCCAAAACGTAGGACACCATTTTTGGGTCTGTTAATTTTTGCGGTATTATAGGACAAAGGTAATGAAGACAACCACACATTCTATGTGAGAAATGTTCATTGTTTTCATTCATTCATCAATTTTATTAAAAAGGTAGTGTGCTATTTATTGTCGACTAACCGCTTAACATTTTGCTGTAGATCCCAAATTTAACAGATGTTCTGTGTTTCGAAGCACAGGCTACCAACAATGTTGCAAAGTTTTCACAAATCTAAGGGCGTGAAAAAGCAGTACCAAAACGCACCTTGTTCTATCGACAGTCTAAACTGAGAGAAAATAGGTCGAACATTGTTACATTTTTTTTTTTTTTTTGTTTTGGATTTAGAACTCAGAGTTAACCATAGGCAGGGTTATTACAGTGCAATGTCACTCGCGTCTTTCTTGAAAAAGCCGTGTTTGTTGCCTTTCTGAAAAAAAAAACGGTAGATCTAATGTTAGAATTTTTTTTCCGTGACACATTGCAGTGACAAACTAGGATAAAGCTAAGATACCTGAATTGTACAAGCTCAAGTCAACTCAAGTTTTTTTTTCATCCAACGATTTACTGATGGAAGAAAAAAAATCGTTAGAAAAAAAATTACATAACAAACGGAACAGTTCACGTAATTATGGTGACTACTGATCACAATATTGGAGAGGTATCCTCAAACAGGAACAGATGCCATTTGATTTCAATCAACATTACTAGGACGGAGAGAGAGAGAGAGAGAGAGAGAGAGAGAGAGAATGTTATTCCTACTTTTAAAAATATCACGACTCTTATGTTTGTATGGCATATTTTCCTTACGAAATTTGAAAAACACACATCTCATTGAAATAATTACTCCTATAGGGAAAAAAATCCACTATTGTAAAATATCACAAGAGTGAATTGGAGACATAGCCTACTAAAATCATTCTGTCAAAAACGTCGATGTAAAGTTCTTACAGAATAGTACATCCAAACATGCCGTGATGTATTTCGCAAGAAGACTGAAATTTCCACGAGTCATCCATGTACGATTGTTTGTGCATTAGTTTTATTGCTTGTAAAGTGACTAGTGGAGAGGTACAGAAAAACGTCTGATCTTCTCGCTGTGCGAATAACAACTGAAACCGATTTGAAGCTAAGGCGGTGTAAAACATCGGTTAGCCAATGAAGTCACGTACAATGAGTGACGCATTTGTTTGGTTCTAAATTCAAGGCAGGTAGTGTTGTGGTCAGGCGCAGAAACACACCTCTGATCTTTTCACTGTGCGAAGCACGACTGAAAGAGATGCGAAGCTAAGGTAGAAAATAGGTGTAGCCAATAAAATTGCTTCTAACGACTGACGCATTGTTTTGCCTAGGCTCTTGTATTTTTACCACTGCTTTGCAGACTGACTGGAGTGTGAACTTAAAATCCTGTGTTGTGTACCGTAACATTTCTTCTTGCCGTATCAAATACTTAACTGTACCATTATTGTTCGCTTTTAGAAACTGACCAAAAAAAGAATATTTTCTCACTTGGACATTTTGACATACACACATTCGCATAGGTAGAGAGAGAAATGATATAGTACTGCGTGGTAGTTTTTTTTTTTCAAACTAGTGAATTTGGGGTTCGTGTGAAGTAAATAAACTAAAGCGCAGTGAACCTCAAGAATGATAACCCAAGCTGTCCTGTCCATTGATGCATGTATTTACATAAGAAGAAATATGATCTCTGAAACACAAAGATATAAGGCAAGCATGATTAGAATGAACACAAAGACAGCAAACTGTATTAACAAGGGTATGTTTTTCTTCACGTCCGCGTAACTTAAAGCTTCAATCCCCTTGCAAGACAAACTTGGTACCTTTTGTACAGCTTGAAATAAGAAAACTGAACAAACTTAAGCACTTTGCTATAGATATTTTCTTTTGCAGCAACAGACTAAACAACATAAATACCGTTACAACAATAAACAATCTTACATCTTCTATAAAAAAAGAAACACATCAAAAAATAGAATTAAAGATTAACGATGACTAACCAACAAAACCGAATTTAACAAAAGCAATGACATGTATAGAAATGCCTCTCACTTTGAGAAGGTATTTGGATGTAATCTGCCATGCACCAACAACTTAAAATAATGTATAAACAGAGAGAAACCTTAATTCAAAATTAATTTTGTTCAAAATTGTTTGTCTCTTTAGGGAATATACCTAAGCACTAATAAAGGGTGGAACAGGGAAAATACACATAAAAGCTTTGATATTTCTGAAAAAAAATGAGGGGATATTCCTACAGTTCTTAACCAGCTCTGTATGCTGGGACGGATCTGTGGGATATCCGCAAATAAAGAAGTACAGATTCTTGTCACGTTGCAAGTGTGTGCGTGTTTTTGAAAATGGTAAAAACTGGATAGATATTTTTCTCGTGACACTTATGAAGTGAAGAGTCTGTGCAAGTGTCAAAAGCTAGAGTCACATAACTTTTGTACGGCTTGTAAACATTTCCACTTTAGAAAATGTGAAATATCGCAAGTTAGTATCACAAACAGAAGTGAAACATAGGGGATTGACAGTTGTTGTTTAGACACCTCCGCTCAACTTCACAACTTACTTGCACTTGCTCTGTCTCATACTTTGGTCTTAGGAAAGATCACCTTTGTAGGTGCAGCAACAGTGGGAAGAGCAGGAGGAGACGTCGTCGCTGCTGTCGAAAAAGGGTAGTTCTTTAAAAAATGGGTTTAGTAATTTTTTTTTAAATATCAAATGAAGAAAAACGTGTGTTAAATCGGGATTGATAGACATCGTGGTCAACCACAAAGTAGAAGTAACAAAGAGATGGAGAAATCGTTGTCGAGTAGCCTGGTTTTCTGGAGTTCGTACGTGTCCTAACGGCACAGTACTGTCTCTAGCCCTCTTGATGACACCAACTGTTTTTTCCTTGCAACTTTTTTCTTTCGTGGTAGGGTTTGAATCGAAGGGTCGTCAAGATGCATGAGGTGTTTAAGACGCACCGTTGTCATTCGAATAAGTCAGCCATAATTCCTCTATATTTGACCATCACTTGCCCTTGCGAAATATACCAAGTCATTGTCACAAGAAGAGGTCAAGAGGTGTATATATACAGAGAGAATGAACTTGGTTAAGTCATTTCTGAATCAGCAATCGAGATGAAAGGATCGCACGATTTCAGTGAGAGAGAAGTAGAAGGTAAGAGGCAGCGACGTGACATATCGCCTCACACACGAAAAGAAGTGTTTGCTCAAATCGAAGACATGAGCGAACCTAAACCAACACCTTTCACGTCTGCGACCAGACCGAGAGAGCCTATTCCAAACCCAAAGTCACCACTATCACCCGAAAAAATATTACCACATTCGAGAGACGGAAAAACGCTCCTCTAGAAAATTTAGAACCACGGCCTACACGTACACAGTGAAGTTTAAAGATTTCAAGTCCGACGAACCGCTGGAGGAAGCAGAAGAGTTCATCATCGATGTGTGGGATTCTCTGTTAACCAAACTGAAACGGCAATGTAAAGCCAAAGAAGACGATCGCTTGAGACCTTCCATTTATCACGACAGAGTGAAGTCCCCCGTTCGGATCGAGTTTAGCACCCCATCAGAATTGACACCTTCCAAAGTCATCGACAAGATTCAACACGTGCAACAATCCAACGACAAGTTTCACATCACCGATGGAAAAGCGACACTGTTCATGACCCACGTTTCTCTTCCCAAAGGGACCGGACGCAAAAAGGTGTTATTGGTAGACGACCTTCGCAGCACCAAAAAGAGCCTCGTCCGAATTAACAACCCTCAAGACCAGATGTGTTTAGCCCGTGCCATCGTCGTAGGACGAACGTATGCCGACAAGAACGACACGGCAGAATGGAAAAGAGCCTGGAAAACTATTCAACGATCGGACCGAGCCAAACAACAAAGAGAAGCAGAACTCCTGTTACAACAAGCGGGGATATCCCAAGACACCACTTGTGGCATTCCTGAAAAGCAAAAATTGCAAGACGTTTTGGCTCCACGCTACACCTTGAAAGTGCACCCTCAAGAAGTGCGTGGACCTCTGTTGTTTCGAGGCAAAAATTTCAAAGACGGAAAATACATTCACGTCTATCATCACGATGAACATTTCGATACCATTACCAGTAGTGTTCCCTCCACATTTTGTGATACTCTCTTTGTCCATGAGCAGAATGGTCCCGTCAGAAGAGATTAGCGGGATACTGCAGGATGTCGATGGTCCATATACACCTTTCAAGGACCTGAAAAACTCTTTCGAGTTGCTGATGTCTGCGTAATGCTGGACTTCATCTGCTTTGTGGTCCCACCAGTTATTCTGCATAATGCGGAGTTCTCTCTGGGCTTTTCTCTGCAGTTGTTTGAAGCGATCATATTTTGAGACTGAGTAAACGTCGTTCTGCCATTCTATATAGGCCTCTCTCTTTTGTTGAAAGAGGATGCTTATCACTTCGTTATCTTTGTCAAACCAGTCTTGGTGGACTTTTCTTTTGGGTCCTAGGACGACCTTCTCAGATTCATTCATCATGTCCATGAGCTGGTTCCACTTTGAGGATGAGTCACCAGTCAGAGATCCGGGCGCAGTCAATAGGTTTTCAATGTGAGCTTGATATTGCTCTCTCACCTGCGGACGGTTCAGCCTTGCAGTGTTGAACTTGATTCGGGTAAGCTTCGTATTTTTGCGCTGTGGCGGGACGATGTTGAGATCAAGGATAGTCCTGACTAATCGATGGTCCATCCAGCACTCGGCTCCTCTCAAGGCTCTTGTTATCCGTACATCGCGGACATCTCTGTTACGAACGATGATATAATCGATCAGATGCCATTGTTTGGATCTGGGATGCATCCAAGTCGCTTTATACTTGTTCTTCTGATGGAAGAGTGTGCTCGAGATAGTAAAATTATTCTCTGCACACATCGTCAGTAGAAGCAGTCCATTCTTGTTCATTTTTCCGATTCCATGCTGTCCCAATACTCCATTCCAGCTTTTGTAGTCATGACCCACTCGGGCGTTAAAATCGCCAAGTACGACGAGTTTGTCGCTAGCTGGTGTAGCTTTTACGAGGGCATCGAGATTCTCGTATTAGGCCTCCTTGTCTTCTTCGCTGCTGGTCAACGTGGGGCATACGAACTGATGATGGTGATATACCGTGATTTAGAGAGGGGGACACGGAGTTGCATCAAGCATTCGTTCACATGTGTAGGAACCGCTGAGAATTGACTCAACCGTGCAGTACGAATGGCAAAACCGACTCCGTGGATTCTGTGTTCATCTTCTGTTTTCCCCTTCCAGAGGAAGGTGTAGCCATCCTCGGGTTCGCAGACAGATCCTACATCAGCCAGACGTGTCTCGCTAAGAGCTGCAATGCTAATCTTGTATCGGTCTAGTTCTCTGGCTATGAGGGCTGTTTTTCTCTGAGGCCTGTGTGTGTTTTCTCTGTCCATGAGTGTGCGTACGTTCCATGTACCGAGAATGAGTTTGGTTTGTTTATGCTTGTTATGTCGACCGCATTAAAGGTTAACTGCCAACCGCGGCTAGCCGGCCAGTTAGTTTATAGGCAATTTTTAGGACACCTTTTCTAGTCCCTTCCCTTACTGGGGTGAGCAGTGCTGGCCTAAACAGGGCTACTCAGTCGCCTGGGATGCTGCCGGACTTCTTTGTTCTCCTGGTTCAAAGAAAAACGACCACTTGTCCACAGACCGCCTCCGTGTAGGTTTGGAACTACGACTGCCAGTAGTAACCTCTACCTGTCGGTTCGTCCCTCCCCCATCGCCGTTGGACTTGGAAGATGCGCAAGGTGGAAAGAAAGAAAGAGGACGCATGTGAGTGAAGAGCGTTGCACAAGAAAAACCTGCGCGTGAAGGAGATTATGGTGAAGAAGCTGTTGCGCTGAACCAACCTCACTGTCTCAGCCGCAGAAGTCGTAGTCCAGTGGCACGATAACTCGTTACGGCTGGCAACTTCTTTGGCTGCAGTGGATGGCCAGGTCTTCTTTTGTGCTCCGACGTGCCCTCTGCACTCCACAGTGCATTGCTGAACCGCCTTTCTGGCCGTTGGATCTTCTGATTGATCTCATCCGCCCACTCAGCCGGAGCAGTCTTCGTATGCTGGGTTGAGCAAGTCCCTAAAATCACCGGCAGGTCTCTACCGTATATATAAAGTTTTATTACCATGATTAAATTAAAAGAAGGAATAAAACAAAATATACCATGCAGTATATGTGACCCCAAAGAACTAATTCAGAATAAATATTTTATTCAGTAAACAGTGTTACATGCCTTAAGACTTAAACCTAAGGAAATAAGGTGGGACATAAAACGTGGGAAAAACAGTTGCCACATGTACGATAACTTGTGACTGCAGATTTGAACTGTTAAAATGAAGTCCTAGGCATTTAAGTTACAACAAAATAGGGCATCGTTTATTTGCCAATCAGTTGCTGTCGATTACATGCACACACTGTCGAACATGGTTTCTTTGAAGTATATCCGAAGGGCATTCCTTTTCACAAGATAAATGCAAGGATAAGGATTAACTGTTAATTAGTCACACTGGCTTTATTGCTTGTGTACTTAAGTCAAACCTTCAGTCGTTTTGCAGTTTAGCCACAGCTGACCAGAATATGAAAACAGGGGCTTGTCCTGGGGGATAATAAGGCGTATCACAGGGAGATGTGGCGCGTCCCATATAGTCGCCTCCCCCAAATTTCTACTGTCAGCCAATTAATGTGAACTTTGATTTTATACCTGACCTCTTTTCTTTTAATAGCTGCTATTTAAACTGCCCAAGGGATAGTTTTATGTCAGTTCCAATTATTGCAGATTACAGTTTATACATACTACATGTAACAGGCATAGACTGAAAGGGGCTTTTTTGTTGTTGTTGTTTTTTTTTTAAATTTTGTTTAAAACAATTTTAAGATTACTGAAAATTGTGTTTTCTCGAAACACGACCGTATCAGGGGTTTAGAATCTTATTTTTAGCAAAGCTTCCATTTGATTAAAATCAGATCTCAATTTCACATAGGACAGCGGTGATTTGATTTAGATTGTGCCGTGTTAAGGCATGTATGTCAACATCTTGAAAATACATTTACTCATTTCATCAGCGCGATCAAGGTTTCCTCAAGCAAGCAATTGGTTTTTTTTCGACAAGCCCGACGGGCACCTCACTTTGAATACAGGATGTGCCCGAAAGAAAATTAGAGGTGCCCCGGGTGTCGGGCTATCGGATTTTTTTTAGCACTGCTGGTGTAGATAAAAGATCTGTGAATTGATTGTTGCAGTTTGTTGTCACTTACTCAGCCGTCTGCCTATTTTCGTAACTCACACGTTTAACACTTTTCCCAGGATTTAAAATATCCAACGGTATGTCTGGAACAGCGCCAACATTTAGTCTAGGAAGAGCATTTGCGTATCCTAGAGTTGACATTTTTTCAGGATCCCTCTCGTAACATTCCTTTGAGAAATGTAATGAGCACAGAGTGCTGTATGGTGCTGCTTTGAAATCGACTCGCTTGCTATAATGTATCCATACTTTCTTTATGTCTTTATCTTTAGAAATGAAAAAAAAAACTTTGTCCACAGCCTTTTCTTAATGTGCTATTACACTCGTAAGCAACGCAAGACGGCATTGTCTTTTACTATGGCAAGTGCCAGTCGGGATGTTGGAGTGGCTACTATGACGTCACATCACGAAAGTAACCGAATAGGCGCGGAAATTTTGCATACGAGGTCACGGAAATTCAGTTCCTTGAAGATATGCCAATATTTAAATATTGGCATTACGGTCGCAGATGATACTTCAGAATAAGGTTTTCTTCTACAGTGCGTTTATTATTGTTCTATATTTCCATTGATTTCTGGTCTCCTTTAAGATCCCATTATCGCTAAGGTGCCCCCATATACTACTAATATCCTCTTAACTGCTATATATTGATTAATAGTTCAATTCGTAATCATTAATATGGAGAGTTCAACATTAAATAAACATATTTATTCGAACTACCAGCTGCATTGGTCAGAAAGGCCTTTCTGTGCTGGGTTTGAACAGATGTTGCATGAGCTAAATGCAAATACACATGTTAGTGAAACATAAAATTTAGGTCACAGTTACCTTCTTTAGTTGTAAAAGGATGTAAATGCATCAAATTATTAATTTTGTAATTCTAACATTAACAGTGCCAATAAATGAACATTAAGTACAAACTGTCGAAACAGTCAGTGAAGCCGCTTTATGCAATAAAAGGGTGTATAAGTTATCAAGATGCATTATGTCAGCAAGTTTCATTAATCAAGATAATACAGTATGCACGCAGCATGACAAGAGCTCATGTGGAAATCAGCTACGTGAAAAACCTTAACCAAAGTCATGAAAAGATCAAATGTAAGTCATGATGAGCTAGTTCGTTGTAAGGGTCTGCGACCCTTCATCAATTAAATGGTTCTAGCGTGAAGAATATCTGAGAAAAGAACCTCAAATTCAAAAATGTAACCCAAGTCAGTGAAACTTTAGATATGGGTCATAATGATCTACTTATGCAATGAGGGATTTATACTCATCAAGAAGCATGCTCTCTAATGTCATGTTTGAAGATAGGTCAAGATGAAAAACGTATTCTAGAATACTGTGGTTATTAACCAAGCGCAAAAACTAAACCTAAGCAAGTAAAATGTGAAATGTAGGTCAAAGTGACTTTTTTGTGAACG
>JAECUM010004264.1:0-10000 GCA_016617855.1 Megalonaias nervosa | reverse complement strand
ATGGTAGCCGAGGAGCGCCGAAATTGGTTAAAGGCGGGATGAATTTATATACCGATCATATCGCTTTTATCAACATTAGTATGCTTTTCTTTGTTTCGTTAAAGAAACATACTCCACATGCAACCGACTTCTGCATTCCAATTGGAGGGACGTCTTGCATTGTTAGACTATATATAAACACGAAATATGGGTGCAATCTTTCTGGCGCCGACAACGGCAGCGGCGACGTCTTCACTGAATGATGTAAAGATTTTGTGCTTACGTTCAAGAAAGTCAAATAATAAATAATCATAGATAACGTTAGTTTTGTATTCATTGACAGTCGTATTGTTTTACGATTATTTAATCTTTTACATTCAACATATCGTATTATCGTTTACGTTATTGTATTGTTCTATTAGAGATTACCTATCTATCCCCTCGGGGCCCCTGGTGGCCGAGTTGTCTAGGGTGCTCCCCGTTACAGATCACTGTCATCTGACCCCTGTTCGTGTGGGTTCAAGTCTCGTAGTCGGCCAGTGTAGGAATGTGAGAAAGCTTGCCAATAGCTTCCTGTTTGTGGATGGTTCAACCGGGATTTTCCCCGAGTTCTTCCTCCAGCATATTTCTGAACAGAGGAATGTTTCCTCGCAGCCAGCTCTTCCCCACACCAACCCTTTGCGACATTAACCTCACCACCAACCTTTCTTTCCTCTTTACTGTTGCACCCTCCCCCCGCATGTCGTAAATGACGACTAATGGAAGCAGGAGCCGCGATGTCTCCGCGGGTTAGCTTCTCGGATTCGCGACGGAAAGGTTGCTGGTTTGAATCCAACCATCTGATCATCTTGGGTCGGCAACCTTGGAGTTTCCATGGGCAAGGTACTTGACTCTAATTGTCTCGACACTAAATAACCTACATGTATTGCTGTGCCATAAAACACAGAAACAAGGGCAGACAATCCTTATTTTCTTAACTCATGATGCTCCACTTGTGGTTCAGTATTTGGTTGACAAAATTGATTTATGTAGAGGATGCATCATCTTGGCAAGCACATTCAAATAAAAACCGTGACAAAAATCTCCCTTCTGTGTGTCAGTGTGCGTAAGTCTGACAAGAATGACCTGTCTATCGAACCTTTCATTGGAATATTCTTAAAGGCCTGGTCCACTTGAAATATAGTTATTGCAGTGCTTGCATTTTCTATGCATGACTTGAAGAAAGTATCTTGTTCACAACAAACATATACAGTGAGGACACACCGTCGTATCTATTTCTCCGGTGGAATGAAACCTTACACAAAGCTATAACTTAGAGTCCTAAACATCATCAGAAAATTGCTTTCGCTGAATCCTGGTAAAATTCACTTACTTGGTCATTTAAAATAAGTGCATTCAGAAATCGTTCTTGGGTGGCCCATCCCCGTGCAAAACAGCAAACATTAAAGTATGCGAACACAGTCAGCCATATTTAGTTGAAAACAGGTTTTGCATATGCATAATTTGTTAGTATCTCTCATGTTTACTAGTCAAATATGGACAAAATCTTGTACAGAACTTAATAATCTTGTTAATACAAAGCTATAGACTATGTTCCTTACCTGTATTTTTTTTCGTATTCATAATATCAATTTTGCTAACATTTCCTTCACACTGTTAGAGTACCATTCTCAGTTTGATTGCTTAGAAAAAGAATGACCAATAATGATGAACAACGACAGGTAACTTACTGCTGAAGTGTGTCTAGCATATATAATACGAACTTCTATCTTCTTTGTCTATTTAATGGTTTGTTTTTGTTCAAATAAAAAATACTTTGCTAGTTATCGTAAAATGAATGTACTTATAATCCCATGCCTTCATATTTGCCACTTTTTGTACAGGAGCGGAAGGTATTAAATTGAACCTTTTATTTTGTGTCCTTCCATTTTGCCGGACACTGATTAGCATGGGTGGGGGATTGGGCACTATGGGGGTGTTCATTGTGTATGTCCAGAAAGTCGGTCTGTTGTTCTTAGTGACTTATTCTATACAGCGACATCTGGAGGTCACATGATTAGATTCAACCCACTAAATGGAAGTTCAAAGTTTTCTGGGTCGATTTACTATGGGGATCTGGTCTGAGTTGGTCTATGGGGAAATCTTGTTCTTTTTCGTTTATTTGTGGGGGCGGGGGTGAATTACAATGGGGCTTATGGATTTAACATTACGGATGCCACTATGGGTGTCTATGGTCTGTATAGACACTCTAGTAGTATTTTAATCCCTATGTAGTATTAAGTGTGGAGTTTCAAATGTATTAATCCATCCTGCGTATCGAAAATTATTTCATATTAAATGTGAGGATGTGAAATAATGCGTCGTCTACCAGACTGTAGCGTCGATTACCTCATTTATTCATTAGCCATGATGCCTACCATGTGCTGGTTGCTTTAGCCATGCTGCCTAACCTTATCATATCCCACCCACCACTGCTAAGATCGTCGTCATCTACATTTTCAATGGATGTGTATTCTGTGTTATATACTCAGCATGAGTAATAACATTTGTGGCTGGCCCATTTGTATTCAGTAATGTAGTGACAAGTATCAAAGTATTCATTTGATGACATCAATTCAACAAGGCAAGGTACGTCCATAACATGTGGTTGTTGGCGTGCCCTATTTGCTTTAAAAGTTATGCATCTGTGTTTCATGCCGAAGTTTCTCATGTATAATTTAAGAAATAAATGATCTTCCTCCCACTGAAATATGGCATACCAAAACCAGAAATATTTTATTAGTCCATAATTTAGTGATTTCAACCGTCCAGTGCGGTCCTGATACAGGTGCAGTGTAAAAAATAGATAATAATGGAATCAATTTGCCCAGCCAAAGAATCACATTTTGCTGGTCTTTATTGAAACACCAAGTAGGAACTGATGTTACTGTTCACCATTGTGAGTTCTTTACTATGTAGAATTTTTTTTTATTTTTTTTATTTTTTTATTTTTATTTTTTTAATTCTATTGCGTGTATTAGTTAAATTTGATAGGAATTATTTGTAACTGCATTACGACTCGCTGCATCGTGAGTAGGTTATATTTTACTTAGTCGCATATATGAATGGTGAGCAGTGGTACAGGTCCATTAAATCAGTACGGGATGGAATAAGACTCTCCGGCCCCCACGAGCCTCCCAACTATGGGTAAAATAGTGTGATGATAGCACAACATCACTGGGCGGAAGTCTTCCTCGATGAAGTGAACGGCCAGGGCGGAATGGCTCCAAGATGAGCTCAACGACCATGTGCTCAGGGCCAGGGCGTGCCACATTATATCAGTGGATTTCGGCTGTGGTCATCCAGTCTGGAGAGGGATGGGCTCCGCCAGGCTGTATCTTGCCCTTGACACACCACATGAAGACAACTAACAATTCTTCCATACCGGATCGGTCGCAGCTCGGGTCAACAATGACCGCGCCTTCCGGTGCACACCAGGACGGAGGTGACAAGAATGCTACTGGTGTCCCCACCATCAAGGTCCGTGGGAGAGACAACATCATCATCGGTACATAGAACGTAAGAACACTGAGGGCTGTAGGAAAGTTGAAAGAACTTACACATGAGTTGGAGAGGTACAACTGGAACATTATTGGTCTCTGCGAAGTGCGCTGGAAAAACTTTGGCGAAATAACAACAGAAGAAGGGCATAAGGTCTACTTCAGAGGAAGAGGGGACCAGCACAATCATGGCGTTGGATTTCTTGTCCACAAGGACATTGTCAACAGCATTATTGGTTGCTGCCCAGTCTCAAGCAGGCTCATTACCATCCACATGAGGGCGAATCCCTTCAACATCACAATCATACAGGCGTTAAGAAGGACATTCTGTTTGTAAAAGGAGACTGGAATGCAAAGGTGGGAGTTGATTCACAGACAAACTGGCAAAGCACCTGTGGACCCTTCTGCAATGCAGAAACAATGAAAGAGGACTCAGGCTCTTGGAGTTTTCTGCCTACAACAATCTTGTGCTAGCCAACACATTCGGCCCTCACAAAGCATCTAGAAGATGGAACTGGCACAGTCCAGATGGACAACATCACAACCAGATTGACTACATCTTGGTGATAAAACGATTCTGCACAGGACTGAATATCATGATCAGGAAAAGCATGAAAAAGGCAACGGAATACTGGATAGAAAAACAATACTGCAAAATCGAAGACAGTCTGAGTAGAAATGACAGCAAAATGGCATATCAGCTGGTGAAAGATCTCACAACCCATAAACAAGGGAAAACTACCACCATCCAAGACAAATCAGGAAAATGCCTCACAGAAGATCAAGAGATCTTCGAGCGATGGACAGAATACTGCTCAGAACTGTACAATTATAAGACCCAAGGAGATCCAGCAGTACTAAATTGCCCTCAGGCAGAAGAAATTGATGACAACCCCATTCTTCGCGAAGAAGTAGAAATTGCAGTTAGGTCTCTAAAGAAAAGAAAGTCAGCCGGCATTGACAACATACCAGCAGAGCTCATTCAAGCAGGAGAAGAAAAGATAGTCACAGTCCTAACAACAATCTGCAGCAAGATATGGCAGACAGGAAAATGGCCCACCACAGAGACTCAATCCTTGGTCATCGTGCTCCCCAAGAAAGGAAACCTACAGCTATACCAAAATTACAGAACCATCAGTTTGATCAGTCAACCGAGCAAAGTCATGCTGAAATAATTCTCAGCAGACTAAAGCCTCAAGCAGAGAAAATTATTGCTGAAGAGCAGGCAGGCTTCAAAGCAGGAAGGAGCACCACAGAACAAATCTTCAATCTCAGACTTCTTTGCGAGAAATACCTTCAGCATCAGCAGAATCTAAACCACGTCTTTATAGATTTCAAAAAGGCCTTTGATAGGGTATGGCATGCAGTCTTATGGGCAACTATGAGGAAGTAAAATATCAGCTCAAACCTGGTGCAGGTTGTTGAGCACCTCTATGACAAAGCCACCAGTGATGTCCTCATCAATAGCAGCAGAGAAGATTGGTTTCTAACAACAGTTGGAGTCAGACAGGAATGTATACTGTCACCTACACTCTTCAACATTTTCCTGGAAAGGATCATTGGGGATGCTTTGCATGACCACAACGGCACTGTCAGCATCGGAGGAAGAACAATCGCCAGCTTTCGCTTCGAAGATGATAATGATGGTTAAGCAGGAGATGAAAATGAACTGGCTGACTTGGTTGAACGCCTCGACACAACCTCCACAGCATACGGTATGGAGGTTAGCGCCGAAAAAAAACAAACTGATGACAAACAACACCAATGGCATCAGTACAGAAATAAAGGTCAGTGGACCGGGATCAATTATCACAGATGAGGGCTCCAAACCATAACTACCTTGCAGGATTTTCCAGACAACAGCAGTAATAACAAGGTTGAGACCAACATGGTAAGATACCAACATTGCTTTTGGTTCCAAAATAAGGCTGATGCGCTCGATTGTCATATCCATCTTTCTGTATGCTTGTGAAACATGGACGCTCACATTAGATCTACAAAGAAGGATTCAAACCTTCGAAATGAGATGCTACCGCAAGACCTTGGGCATCTCATACATTGACCATGTAACCAACGAAGAAGTCCACAACAGCCATCGGATCCTATGAAGACCTCATGACCACTGTAAAAAGCGCAAACTGAAGTGGTACAGTCATGTCTCAAGATCATCTGGACTGGCAAAAACAATCTTGCAAGGCACAGTGCGAGGGTGCAGAAAAAGAGGCAGACAGAAAAAGAGGTGGGATTCCCAAATGGCAGTAGAGAACAAGGAAAGATGGAGAGAACTGGTTAAGGGATTGATGATGATGATGATGATGATGATGATGATGATGATATATGAATGTGCAGAAAACAACTGAAACAACAGCTAACTTGGTTACTGCCATAGCTAGCCCGAAGACAAACAAGCACTGATTTGCTAGCTGAAGTGGCGGATCCATAAATATTGTTGAGAAAGAGGTGTTTGGGTGGGTGGGTGTTAAACAGGTAGGCGATAATATATATATATATATATATATATATATATATATATATATATATATATATATATATATATATATATATATATATATATATATATATATGCGCAGGGCTCCTGTATGCGCGGGGCCAAATTGGTCCAATCGGCCTAAGACCAGCCCTGTCTTTATTATTTAAGTAACGTTTTGAATATTGACCTCTGTGTTTTTGCGATATGGTAGAATATAGAACAGATAAAATCAAAGTGAATTCAAAACTTTGAAAGCTATTGGAACTGCTTGGCTGCTACGCTGACAAAATTCTCCTTACTCTTCCATATTTTAACCACAAGAAAAAGAAAAACAAGACAGAAGGAGTAACCTATAACCCGTCATCTCTATAATACAAATGTTCACATTCCAAATATATCGTGTGGCCTAGTAAAGTTACCGAACACCAACACGTTTTGTTCACATTCCAAATGCAACGATTGGCGTAGTGATTTTCAAGTACTCCATCATTAGCTCACTTTCCAGATACAAGGTGTGACTCAGTGATGTTTAGGTACTCCTATACAAGTTGTTAACAATACAAAAATGCGTAACATCTCTACAAGAAGAATGCTACTTCGCAACAACTCTTCTACCAGTTGTCAAAAGAGAATAACTATGGTTGTCTAGCAACAAACCTGAACAAATTATACAATTCTTGGTTAATTCAGGTAACATACAGGTACAATTAGTATCATGAACTCTTTAAAATATTACTTGTACATTTTTGTCCAATCTTGAAGTACAAAATTATGCAAGCTGAAGATGAAGGTACAAGACGATATGAAGTTATCTTCCATACGCTCTGTGATTTGACATATATAGTGCTCAAAATGCTGTACGTGACCCGTTGTAACAAAAGTTAAATCTCTGAGAATCATTTTTAATGATGATAAAACCAGAATAATTTTCCAATAAAAACTATTTACGTTGATTGTAATGACCTATTATCTTGTACATATCACTTGGTGTGTCGTAAGATCCTTTTTTAATATCCTTCATTAGTTGGTTCCGTAGCTTTCTGGGTGGTTTAAGATCTTTTTCTTGCTTTCTGAACAATGTTTGGAATGTAAGACATAAGGTGCTGTAATTTTTGCTTGGTTTGTCGTAAATTCGTCCTCAAGTTGATCTATGTCATCTAATGACTGTTCCCTGACCTGAAATTTCCCAAACATGCTTTAAGAATGAGGGTCGGTATCCCGTCGCAGGGCAGTAGGTTTGTAACTTTGTATCTAGATAATATGGAATGTATTCCTTGACTTCATTTTTGCTTTTTCCTAGATTATATCCATCTAGTTATTATCACTCGCGAATTTAATTAACTATTTATTAAGGAATGTTCATCTGAATTAGAATTTCGTGAATAGCCATATTCATATTGTCGACGTCATTTGAATCGTACATGTATTTAATTGGGTCTTCATCTAACATTTTACTGTCAGATGGTTATTCAGGTAAAAGATCTTCGTTTTCCCATATCCTCCTACTTCTATGCATATTAGTCTCTTATTTGTATTTATGACTCCTTCAGGAAATGTATTTATACGTGTAAGAGCAATGATACTTGTTTTTCTGTCATTGCGATGCATCGAATGTTTTCGTACCTCAATTGCGAGGGGCAATAACTACAGAACTTTTTGAAGTAAGAGTTACTGGGAATGCCGTCATTTTCCCGTTTTGATTTTCAAACTCAGGAGACTCTTTTAATATATAGGTTAGTCTTAAATTCTTGGTGATGTCGACTGCATTTTATATTTGACACATACCATTTCATTAGACGAATCTATCATGCTCATGTTTTACATTATTATTTACTTTACTTAAAACATTTCGTTTATTTTAAATTGTCTATATAACTGAATCACTCAGGTTACATATACCCGTATGATAATGTATTTATTCTATCAACTAAATAAAGTTTTTCGTCAGCACAGGATAGAATCACTTCGTTAATTTTGATAGTGCATGTATCGTGATTGCACAACCTGAGTAGTGTCATTTGTTGATTGTTTTCATGTGATTAAACAGGCAGTCCTTGTGCATTTCAAATTGTTAATTATTTTGATCACGCATTTTTTATGCGTTTAAAATTTTCTCCCCATTGTGATCAGTTTTGAAAGAATACAATTTTGATTCCTAACCAATAAACGTTCTTATCGATTATTGGTGTGGTTCCTCTCAGAAATATCATCATCTGAGGGGCCCCCTAGTCCGAAACATAAAAGTTTTTATATATTTTTTGTTTTCTTTAGATTGTATGTGCAATTTGTATTATTTTAAGAATTTCTTTTTTAAGACAATTTTGCATTAGGGTTAAAACACCGATCCTAATCTAGTGTATATAAGAGCTTCCTTCCCGGACTGGAAGTCACCGCTCATTTACTTTTAGTGATCCTTGCCAAGGATCCATATTGCCCTGTGTGTGCTATATGTTTGTGTTATCTGTTATGTCTGCATTTATATTATTGTATGGGCTGGCTTTAAAAGATCAAATCCTCTTAGTTTTTTTAACATTATGAGTTCCTTTTGCTTCAGGAGACCGGTTGTGATCTAGATCGATACCGGCCTCCCTAGGTTTGGAACTCTTTTTGTTTTTAGTGTCTGTCTAGAGAAGATAGGTAGATTATAGGACAGAAATGTGTTATGTATGTGTGTGTTCTTAGGGGTTGGATTTTGGAGTCGGTACGGGCCGTCCTACCTCACGTTAGTCACGTAGTATTGGCCACGTACCCTCGTCCTTCCCTTCCCCTTTTTTATGTGTATTTGTTGTTTGTTAAAGATTTCACAGGTATATATTTGTTTCCAATTTCTTAATTGTACTCTCTTATAGTTTTCATAACTGTATTTATAAAATTAATAATTTCATTATATATCTCTTTATCATTAATTCCATTTGTATATAAGAACTGAGAATTTACATTAATTCCATATTTCCTACGTATTTTGGTTTTAATATTTTCTCTTTCGAGTTTATTATTCTTGCATTCTATAATTAGGTGTTTCTTTGAGTCTATATAGCGACTACACAATCTACATTTAGGTATGTTATTTGTTAGATGTCTGTCAAAGGCTACTTCCCCTGTTAGCCACCTATCATGAATATAAAAAAACATTCTACTTTGAATAGCAGGCATTTTGATGCCTGCCCAATTTTTCCATATTATTTCCCAATTAAAATTTGGGTTTTTCAATTCTACTACATGTTTCTCCTTTAACAAGGGTTCCATTAGTGTTTTATATATATCCTTTCCTTTTTTCCACAGTTCATCATTGTTTCTGTTTATGTATATTAATTCTTTTACTCTCTTAAAGTATCCTGGAGATTCTAAAAGTTTACTAAGTGAATTATTTTTATATATGTTTTTATTAAATTTGCATAAGTATCCATATAAGTAAATATTTATAGCTTCCCATGGGTATACTGGTTTTTCATTTAATACTTTAAATCTATTTAAAATCATCGCTTTCTGTTTCAAGCTTAGGTTAGGGAGGTCTAATCCCACCCCCCACCCCCTAACTTTGGGTCTGCATATGTATTTTTTTGCTAGGTAGTGAATTTTATTTTCCCAAATAAAGCTCGTTATTTTCCTTTCTATGTTGCCGATCATGGCTTCTGTCAAATGAGTTGTGTTCATAATGTAATTTAATTGGCTATACAGATAAGTCTTAGCGACTTGTATACGGTCTATTAAGTTAATCCTGACATGCGACCAAATTTCAATTTGTGCGTCTAATTTTGATATTAACTCACTATAGTTCTTCTGAGTTGAGTTCAGCCCAAATGTAATTCCTAATGCTTTTACATGAGTTTTTATCAAATTTGGCAAAAAACCTGGGTGATTTCCTCGCCAGTTTCCTATTAGTAAAATTTCGGTTTTGCTATGATTTATTGCAGAGCCAGAGACTTTTCCAAATTTTATGAATTCTTGTAGATGTTTAAAGGAATATTCGTCTCTAGTGAAGTTGGTGCAG
>JAECUM010004263.1:0-80143 GCA_016617855.1 Megalonaias nervosa | reverse complement strand
AAATGTCCCCTGTTATAAGTAGACTGAGGTATGTTCAAACATGACTGTCACAATGCATAACAACAATGCAGTATTTATGAGTGAAACAGTGTAATAAAAACAACACAACAGTAAGTTTTAATGATATGAAACCATGTTGCAATTGCTTTCTGCTCAGCCAGAACTAAAATTGGGCCAAGCCAATCATGTATCCATAATAAAGTAACATGTAGCCATTTTAATTTAATTGATGACCATACCTGCAGTGGTATTCTGATGGGCTTTATAGTAAGGCAGACCTGCTAACCCTTACGATTTTGACGTAAGTCGGAAATGACCCTTAAAATACTGACTTGCGGAATAAAAGCACAAATTGTGGTAAAATCCAGATCCTGGCTTGTCCGTGTGTGATTCACATTGGGGTTTCTAATTAGATTCAGTGGAGTTGGTCAGGGAACCAGACTAACTGTACAGGAATACCTCAGATGCTTTAAACTGCACATATTTTGTGATGCAAAATGTCTACATGATCATGCTCTTCTTTACTATTTAAAAATGGCATCCAGTTGTAGGATGAAAGTTATAAATAAACCTCTAAAAAGTTTTAATGGTCTGTACATAAAAATAAATCAAATTCTGGAAAAAAAACAGGTTGGGCAATAATATTGTTTAGTGGACATTATGTGTTGATTTGAGTGTGTCTTGTGGCAAAAAGATGATTACTGTTGCCAGGTCAGTGAATTTTTGTTTTTTTAAGAATTATGTCAAGATGAGAGATAGCACGAAGTCATTGAGCTCAGTAGGGTTTGGAACTGCAGTTTGTGAAACAGTACCGGAAGTAATTAAGATCCAAGTATACTTTACAAACTTTTTGGTTCTAGTTGCATGCAATGTTTACTGGTGCTGCATCAGTCTTGAATCACACTTTTAAACTTTGAAATTCATCTTTTCCAGCTTGACAATTGCAGTACATGACATTTTGCTAAATCTTAATGATAACTAGTCTAATTTATGGTAAACATTTTACTGCCTAGCTAAGAGGGTCTTGTTAGGGTTGACAGGTCTGGTAAGGGACAAATATGCAGTTTACCATGGATTATCTTGACTCTTTCATTGGTCATTTTACCACAGATTTATGTTGACTGTTTGTTGGGTCAGTTTACCATGGATTATCTTTGACTGTTTGTTGGGTCAGTTTACCATGGATTATCTGACTCCTTGGTGGGGTCAGATTGCCATGATTTATTTTGACTGTTTGTTGGGTCAGTTTTTATGTACAGCTAGTTGGAAATCCACAGTTCTCATAAGTGTTAGTATGGCCTTTGAAGGGAAGTACTGGTTCTTTAATTCAGACCTCGTATCAGAGTAACCTTTATACAGCATGTACCTTGTACAATATCCAGTCACCTTGATATAACAGACACCTAGTATTATATCCAGTCACCTTGATATAGCAGACACCTAGTATTATATCCAGTCACCTTGATACAGCAGGTACCTTTTATAGTATCCATCCAGATTTCTGTACAAAAATTTCAGTTATTGACAGGATTATTAAACATAGATTGGGCACATAATGTACTCTTGTTATTTTGGGGACTATTGCATCACACATTATTTGTTACTTTACCTAGAGTATGGTGCTTTTGTAGTGTTAATCCATGCTTAAAAGTTGGCAATACATTGTATCATGTAAACACCTGCTCATAATTACTTTTGGTCATTAAAGGAAAAGAAAAAATGACATGGTCTCAAAGCAGCAAAATTATAAAGTTTTGCCATAAATTTCATGCTTGTATACCCTGCTGTTGCATTCTATCAACCTTTCTGATAGTGGTAGATTTTTTGGAGACCCGATTTTGTGGTCCAAGTGTATAGGGTGTGTGTGACCAGTTAAGTGATTGTGTATAATTGAGAATAAGTTAATGATTCACACAAGCTTTAGAAAATGCACAGTAATTCAAATTTGAATAAAGAAATTTAAATACTTAATTTTAGTAAAGAATTTAATACTTATCAAAAGAAAACAAGCTGGTAGATGTATAATTTTCATATATTATAACCATTCACACACATGCACAGACACAAACAGACACAACACAAAACTCTCTGATATTAAATACAGTTATGTGTTTATTGAACATTGATCTCCCACCACAGTGCCTGAATGACCTAAACACAAAAACTTATGATGTGATGGAAAGATGGATGGATAAAAGCAACACTCTGTTCCATTAAAACTGTTGTAGTGACTGCCTTTGAACTTGTTGCTCATTCCTCTGCATCTCTTGATGTAGTATTTCTCCTTCAAATACATTTCCCGATAACATTAATGTTAGGATATAAGCCTACTACCTTCCGAATCCAGCCCTACTAAAAAGATGAAAAACAATCATCTCTCCCTGTATGGCATATAGACAAAGGGCAATAACTCTTGCTTATAACCGCCCCTTGTTATCACCTGGTGTCACCCATTTTTAAGTTTTGTTGTGTTGAAACACACAAGGAATTTACCTCCTAAACTTTCCAAGCCTTTTCTAAGGAAATTATCAGCCACAGCAGAATTTGGAATTAATTGTGTAGTTTAATCATTATTACACATGTGGTATACATTAATTTTAAGGGCCCCGAGTTGTCTAAAGTGCTCACCATTATGTATCACTACCATTATCACCTCTGTCTGCATGAGTTTGAGTCTCGGGCTTGGCTAACGTGGGTACGTGAGAAAGCTTGCCAGTAGCTTCTTGTGGATCCGTGGTTCTTTCCAGGGTTTTTCCCAGGTTCTTCCTTCACCATTTATACAAACCACCATTTATAGCCTATCTTGTGCTGAAAAATGGCGTTAAACCCTATAACAACAAGAACAACATCAATTTTATATTTTCTCTTGAATTTTGGATGAATTTGCCAATTACAGACTTAGTCGTTTAGGGCTCTCTATACCGAAATGGCAACCATGCTATCTTCGAGCAGATGTTAATGTCATTCATGACTTAGTAACTGGTGTGTCGTAGTATATGTACATGCTACTCTGAGTTAATTTTATTTTATTTTTGTGCCATTTTAGCCTTAATGGCAACCAGATGTACTAAATGCAAGACGTTTAAAGCTAGAGAAGACAATCATGACACATACCTAGGGTGACAGTGATGTAAAGAGAACCAAATCTCACAAGGATGTGATGTTTTAAGTCTTCATCCAAAATCTACATCTCTTGTTAGTCTTGTGGGGGACACTACTGAGTCCCCCACCTCCTTAACTATGACATAAAGCAGCTACATTGACTTATGCAGAAATGGGGTGAAATTGTTCTGAGGGATTACAGCCTTCTGACTTTGAACAGATATGTCATCAGGTGCAGGAGACAATGACACAGTTGCTAACTTCACTCCAGATTTTGCCTCTTTTCCCTTCTTTGACTCCAATGGGGTCTTTTGATGCTTTGTGGAAACGTTTGTCAAATTTTTGGCAGCCCAGTGGGTGTAAGTCCCCTTCACATGTCTAAACTTGGCCTTATAGCCTATAAGTCAGGATGCATTGGGTTTTATCTGGATCCATTAGATCTGACACTTTATATGGCTTCATCATCCAGAGCTATCCTGGTTGAGCAGTTATCCCAATTTGGGGACTTCCTATAATACACATGGATATTAGTGATAGATCCATCGTGTCTTGCCGCAACTTCAGCAACATTTCCTTGTTATGATGGGGATTTTACTGGAAAATCCATCTGTCCAGTGACATTACTGAAATCCTTCTCTACAGCCAAGCCTTTGGTGATGCTGATGCTGGTGAAGACCAGACCGGTTTTTATACTTTCAGCATCCATGCTAACTTTGCACCCAGCAAACCAGCTATCTGTCCATGAGAAACACATTCGATCGGCGGACCCAGCCATCTCAATGCTGACAGTGTTTCCTCATGGCAAAGCATGTGAACTAGGTAAAGATGATGGGATACTGTCGTCTTTACCACCTGGGATGGTCTATCCAGACATGCAGGCTGACCCAGACCAAGACTCACAGTCCATTGATTATGATTAACCTACCCCAAATCAAACCTACTCCAAACCTGCCATGGAAAGGACCGAGTTTAGTTTCAGGCACCTTCTGAGTGCCCTCCACCCCCTACAGCAATAACACATAAAGGTTAAGGCACTGGTAGACTTGAACGACGAGAGAGAAACACCATCATTCCAGATAATTCCTCGGTCTACAGAGATAAAGGAGATTAATGGCTGTCTGTCTGGTCACATTTGTGATCTGGGAAATGCCAAGGCTTTCTTGGCAGAAAGGCAAGTACCGGCAATGTTTTCACTGGCCATTTTCTGACTGGCAGAAAAACCAGGCAATGACCATACCTGGGAGGCCACAGCAATGAATTACTTGGGTTATCAGTAGAGTGGTGCATGCCTACATTCCACGTCTCTTAAGCCACACCATATTCTGACTTTAAGGACAACCCCATTTGGGTCACCTTTACTCTTTGGAGGGGAAGATTGAAGAAGTTCAGAGTTAAGCAGCTCAGGAACTGCCTCTCCAGCTTGCTACCCAACCAGCTCCAGCTTTTTGGAACAATCTGTCACAGTCACAAAAGAGGATGATAGGTGGAATAGGGGCAAGGGATCAATACAGCCAAGTACTCGGTATTGATCCCTGTCCAATGCCAGAAGAGAACAGTCTAATCTGACTAGGAAGCAGAATTATGATGGAGGCAAGAAACCAAGTTTGTCTGCTTTCAAACCTCCTAGTGACAGACATTTACATGTTAACCCTACTGCCCATAGCTAGCCTAACATTGGGCATCCATCTCCAACACTTTCAATCTCACTGGATCATCTTCCCTCAAAACAATTGGGTGAACCAACCCTCTCCCCTTTCCTCTTCAGTCCTTATGCAGGCACTGTCACACCAGGTGAATCATGCCTTTTTACAACAGGAGATATTTTCACTCATCTCCAAACAGGCAGTGGAGATGATGTAAAAAGTGCAATCTCTGGGGTTTCATTCAAGGCTTTTTCTCATCCACAAGGCAAACAGGAAGTTAGGAGTGCCAGTCATCCACCTGAGTTGCCTCAACCAGTACATTCTATTGCCAAAATTCAGGACGGAGATGGCAAGATCAATCAGTCTTGATCTGACCGACCCATATTTTCATGTCCGTATCCACCCATTGTCACAAAAATTCCTTCAGTTTGCTTACCATGGCATGATTTATTAGTTGAAAGTCCTACCCATTGTCCTTGATATCAACTCTTGGGCCTTTACCAAGATAATGGAATGTATCTTCACCCTATTTCATTTGGCTTCTTCTACAACAATTGCAGCATACAGTACTTGGATGACATCCACGAGAAACGTGGTAAGTTTGATTCTACTCCAAGGCAGAAATGATCTTTCACTTTTTCATTGCCTAGGCTTTCTTATGAACTGGGACAAATCCATTCTTCATCCATCCTATTGATTGTCCACAAGGGTATGGAATTTCTCATCAGCATCAATCTGGTACGGCTCTCCCATAATCATGTTACCCGGATAGCAGAACTGGTCAAGTCTGTTTCCAACAAGACTTGGATTTCAGCGAGAGAGTCCTTGCAACTCCTCAGATTATTCAGTGCAGCAGTGCAATTGATTCCACTATGCTGTCTTTTTATGTGCCTCTTACAGATGACATTGCAAGCTTGATGATGCCCATTCTCTAGTCCCCTTGATCAGCAAGTCAGACACTTTCAGACATCATGGCAGATGTAATATCAGTCACAATAAAGACCTATCAGATTTGTTAGCTAAGTTTGATTTGCATCAACCAAAATCACTAAGTTAAACCCTGTTTCCTAAATGGAATCTGTCCTGGCTGTTTCCTAAATGGACTCTGTCCTGGCTGTTTCCTAAATGGAATCTGTCCTGGCTGGTTCAACTCAAATAAGTTTGAGAATTTAGCGCTTAACTTTGCTGAAGCTGCTATCATACAAATATGTTTCCTGATAGCCTTAGCCTTAGCATGAAGGGTGAGTGAATTACATGCCCTTTCAGTCGACTCAAACTATCATCAGTTCAGATCAGATGGCTTGGTGGTCTGCTTGATGCAACTAGGTTTTTCAATACTCTTCTTCTTAACTGGATAGAGGTCACAATCATGTAACCTTGAGCTGTGCTGTTTGTCGGTTAGGAGAACGGGTTATCATTCAGATGTTAAATCCAGTCATAATCCCCTAAAAGGATAACTGAGGCAGAGGTCAGATACTCAGCATTCCCTCCTATTACATATTCTCCTAGCATTAATGTGATCAGGGAACATATATGAAAAAGAAAGCGAATGTTTAAGTAAATATTGTTTCTCTGAGAATACTTACCTATCACATTACTTAAAAACACTCTGAACTACCCCGCCATGCAAGCATTAGTGTTCACATATAGCTCAGCTAAAAATAATAATTGTGACACCTGGTGGTGGCAAAGGGAGTTAATGGGCAAGAGTTATTGTCCTTTTGTCTCTATAAAATAGAAGGAAACGATTTTTTTGTCATTTTGGTATGGATGAATTGGGGAGGTAAAAGACTTATATCCGAATGTTAATGTGATCAGGTAAGTATTCTTGGAGAAAGATAATTTACATAAAACTTTGCTTTTATATGTCCAATGCTGATATTTGCATATCAATACTGTTTAAACCATTGTTCTTAGGAAGACATAAATATACACAAAATGTTGTTTAATATCTGTTAACATGCAAAATTTGAATTGACTGAGCATCTACTTTCCATGATTTAGTCATTAATTACTCCTAATTGTCAACATTTGTTGGACTGAAGAACATCATTAACTTTCAGATGCAAACCTTGCTGTCATCAGTAGTTCATTTGAGGTTTTGAAGGTGATAAAAGTCTTGTTAGTATAAAGTTTTGCATTCATTAGAGATTGTTCTTCAAACTTTCTTAATGGCCTTGACCTTTCTGTATCTGAATGTGCATTGACCACAAAGATGTCAGATCTTGGCATTCATGATGGTAGATGACAGCTGCATTTCAACATTTTGCCCTCAGAAAGGAATATTCTTACTCCCTAACTTTACCATTCCAAATAACCATGCTCTTGTTTCTTGATGATTTCATGTGTGAGTACATTAAAATTCCAGATAACCATGCTTTTGTTTCTTCATGATTTCATGTGTGAGTACATTAAAATTCCAGATAACCATGCTTTTGTTTCTTCATGATTTCATGTGTGAGTACATTAAAATTCCAGATAACCATGCTCTTGTTTCTTCATGATTTCATGTGTGAGTACAATAAAATTCCAGATAACCATGCTTTTGTTTCTTCATGATTTCATGTGTGAGTACATTAAAATTCCAGATAACCATGCTTTTGTTTCTTCATGATTTCATGTGTGAGTACATTAAAATTCCAGATAACCATGCTCTTGTTTCTTCATGATTTCATGTGTGAGTACATTAAAATTCCAGATAACCATGCTCTTGTTTCTTCATGATTTCATGTGTGAGTACATTAAAATTCCAGATAACCATGCTCTTGTTTCTTCATGATTTCATGTGTGAGTACAAATCAGAGTTTAAAGAACTGTTTACTGCAGATTATGAACTCGACGACATCTTTAACAAAGATGACATCACCAGTCTCATGCAAGGCAACCTAGTGTAATAGCTCTTGTTTTTCTTAAGATGCATCTCTCATTTGCCTTGCAACAAACTGAGTTGTTCCTCATCATGTAATTTACGTATGCAGATTAGCCTAACGGCCTTCACCATAACAACGGCCTTCACCATAAAAATCTTCAAATCCCTGGCAACTCAAAACACCGGGGCTGTTGACAATCATTTCAGTAACCTGTGGAATGGTAAATATTTGCTTCTCACAATCTTTACCTTTTAGTCAGTAATATAACAAATGTATAAAACTGCCCAGGAAATTACACCTGCATTCTGTTTTCACAGACTGGAGGTAATGTGTATATCTGCAGCATTAAAAAACATCTACTCAACAGTTTGCCTATATCTTGGTCTCTTTTTTTAAAACACTAAATTTATTGTATATAAGTAGAGTCATGTTTGGGGGTAGAAAAACATGATATTCATAGGAAACAACATGGCAGGTATTCAGCTACTGCCACTACCACTATTACTACCACTACTACTACTACTACTACTGCTACTACTACTACTTTATGTTATTGATACACCTTATTTCTTTCTTTCTTTCATTTTTTTCTTTCTATTTATCTTTCCTATGCATTCATTTTGAAATGAAAAATAAAATTTAAACTTTCCAATCTGATTTTATATCCAGGATGTCATTTGAGGATTTCTGTAAATACTTCACCAGTATGGATATTTGTCATATTATCAACCTGTCCTTCTTCTCCCTGAATAAGACATGGCGAGAGGGCAAGGTCAAAGGCACATGGAAACGACCAGACAGGTGTGGTGGCTGTGGAAACCATAACTCATTTTTCAATAATCCCCAGGTAAAGGAATAAACTAGTATGGCATGGAAATATGTACTGAGATTATTTTAATGGTTTTTATATTGTAAAATCTCTGTGAAAATGAATTTGTTAAAGGTATTGTCAGTAGTCAACTTGCAAATATAGATCTGATCACTTGAAAATACTTGCATTATTTTCGATAAAAGAATTAACACATTTGATGATTTATGCATTGTTTGATTTTATGACAGAGAGACAGTTCTCTGAAATTTGATAACCTTTTCTTGGTTCAAAAACAGGAATCATGGCAGAGCGATGAGGCAAGTAAAGCACTGGGTTTTTTTCAGGACACAGGGAAAAGAAGTTTTACTTGTTTGTGTGACCTTATTCCCATGTATAACATTATGGACACAGCATTCAGTTGACATCTTCACACCAGTGTTATTTGTAGCACTTTCACTGCTTTTCACAGTATGAGGGATATAGCCAGTTGATGTCAGCAAAGTCATTTATGCAGATTGCTAAAGATGTGTACATAGATTTACCAGAGCATTACAAAATTCTATGCCTTTGGGTTAGGAATTTGAACTTGATAGTATTGGCTACGTTATTATAATTTGCCTTTAGCCAGCCATAAGTTTGATTACATGTTTATATATTGGTAACATGCAGTTAGAAATAACTAGGAAATTTTCTGTAAGCTAAATTGGACATAGCAGTCACTTTTAAGTCATCAAAACTTGGCCTTTCGTTTTCTTTCTAAAGATAGCAATAAATCTCTGTTATTTATATAGATAGAAACAAATGTCTCAATCATTTATAAAGATAGAAATAAATGTCTCAGTCATTTATAAAGATAGAAATAAATGTCTCAGTCATTTATAAAGATAGAAATAAATGTTTCAGTCATTTATATAAATAGAAATAAATGACTCAATCATTTATAAAGATAGAAACAGATGTCTCAATCATTTATAAAGATAGAAATAAATGTCTCAGTCATTTATAAAGATAGAAATAAATGTCTCAGTCATTTATAAAGATAGAAGTAAATGTCTCAGTCATATATAAAGATAGAAATAAATGTCTCAATCATTTATAAATGTCTCAATCAAAGATAAATAAATGTCTTAATCATTTATCTATATATGCATATACGTTTAAATTAATTTCAAATTTGTTTACAGTCATTCTTGGTATATTTGCAAGATATTTGGAATCTGAAAGCTTCCTGGAAAAACAGCAATATTTTTTCCACAGTCATTCTTTTAAAAGATAACAATTGCTATTTTTGTTCTTTATTCTTTTCTCATTCTTTGTCAATAATATTTGATCATTTGCTTTGATCCATATCATAAAAATTTTCCTTTAAAAATCATAACTTTCACATTTTTCCAGTATATATTTGATATTGAGGATGATGAAGATGAGATTATGGTGTCCCTGGAGCAATCAGACAAGAGAGTGGACAGAGATAAGGGTGCAGAAAATTACATTATAGGCTTCACCATTCTCAAGGTAAATGATTCACAGAGAATTACACCATAGGCTTCACCATTCTCAAGGTAAATGATTCATAAAGACAGCTATTTGGTGGCAGCCATGTATAATTGTAGTGGATTTTAAGGAGATGCCACTCTTCTGTAGATATGACAACTTGAAATCATGCTTACATCAGTGACATAACAATGATATGACAACTTGAAGTCGTGCTTATGTCAGTGACATCACAATGATATGACAACTTGAAATCATGCTTAATTCAGTGACATCACAATGATATGACAACTTGAAGTCGTGCTAACGTCAGTGACATCATAATGATATGACAACTTGAAGTCATGCTTACGTCAATGACATCACAATGATATGACGACTTGAAGTCATGCTTACATCAATAACATCACAATGATATGACAACTTGAAGTCATGTTTACATCAGTGACATCAAAATGATATGACAGCTTGAAGTTATGCATACATCAATGACATCACAATGATATGACAAAGTCAGATACGTGATATACCTGTGATGTTACAAAGCAAATCACACCAGTGTGACATGTAGGCTTGGTGACACTCTCATCCCTGTATAATAGCATGCTTGAAATTTTATTTATCTTTCTTCATTGAGACATTTGTGAATTTTATATTTCTTCAGAATATAAATCTTGAATGAATATTGTGCAGCTATATAGTGTAATATTCTTTTAGGATGTCTCTCAATACCATACTATTTTGTAAAACCATACTGTCTGGCCCAATACTTTTGTTATATGCCACTACAGTGGTTCCCCTCTTGAACGGCCCTCCTGACCAGCGGCCACCCGCTCCTTACAGCCAGAATCTGTCGGCACTGACGAGTTTGTATTCAAAAGTACCCCTCATGAAAGGCCACCCCGCTAATGCGACCAGTGGCCAGCATATTAGTGCAAAAATATAAAATTTACCCCTCACAAGGGGCCACATTTTATTTTGTAATATGTATCCAGAACCAGTATTTTATTCATAACGTGTGTTAAATAATCCAATTTCTGTTTCCCAATGTCAGGTTTTCATTACTGAAAGAGGTGTTGACTAAAGTATATGTACCACTAAGGTTAATATTATATCATTTATGCCTCACACAAAGCCACATGTATTCCATAAAGCTGAGAAAGACTCAAATTTTAATCCATACAAAAAGGTAAGTAAGCATAATCAGATTAGCCATACTGCTGTGTTATCATGAGATGTCCGGTTTAGTCACTCTGATAATTGTTAAGATTACAATTATTGAACAGTAGTAACAGCTGAGAAGTGGCGGTATTGATGTACAATACACAAGTCAGCGGGAAAATGGTTTGATAGCCTTTATGGCTTCCCTTAGTTACATGTTGAGCTTGTTCACTTTCATAATTAGTGGCTATTACTACTGACAATAACTGTCAAGATTACAAATCCTAATGGCCGCAATGTGCTATTGTTCAGGTCGAATCTACTTACATATCGAAGCTGTTTTGGTTTCTCTCACTTAGTGCAAAGAAATGTAAAAACAATAGGGTACCAGACTGTGACTAATGAATCACATGACAAGATTGCTGCCTTTAAAAACACATGACATTTTGTTTAAATGCTGAAAAATTGTTTTATCAGTCTTGTAGTTGGCAACATTGATGATTACAACCAGACGTAATTGTCAAGATCATAACAGGGTCAGCATAGGCTAAAAATAGATTTTGTGCAGACACACACACACATAGAAATTAACCTTGAACTAACAGGGTACCAGACAAAGACTGAAAAATCACGTGACAACACATCGCTTCCTTTATGAAGAAGGCTTTTCGCCCGCTTTAAAAAAGTTTTGTCTGCATAATTAAATCGCATACAGTTAGCAACATCCGAATAAATCATTACCAAACATTAACATATCATCACGTAAACGGAGACGATTATTTTAGAAAAAAGTCGGTTATTCTACTCAACGACATCGGGTGAGGTGGGGAGGGGGGACTTGCCAAACAATTTTAGATAGAAAAGACTCGAATAAAGCAAATTTATGTTGAAAAGACTCGAATAAACAACATCATAACTGATAAGGAGGTTATTCAGCAGCAGTGGGAAAATGGAGCAAATGGAAAGAGAATTATGTATGTACCAAGATTTAAATGATGTTTTTGAATGGTTTTGCAATGTGCATGACAACAACACCTGCTCGCATATCACGCTTACGCCAAGAATAAGAACTATTAATGCATATTCAGTTGAAATAAGTCTATTGTTATAACAAGAACCTTTTAATAATTAATGTTACTTTTAACGAAGATATTAAATGAAGATATTAAATGCTTTGAAGAATGTAGCTTTCTTACTACATACATTACATATACTGTACATCTCACAAAAAATTTAGTCCTCCAATGGAAAGGCCACCTGTTTTATAAGGCCACTTTCCCGGTGCAGAAGTGGTGGCCGTATAAGAGGGGGACCAATGTATATAGTTTTACCAAGTTCTTTTGTCCTGTCTTGTCACTTCAAATCATATCTTGCTTGTCATGAATTTTGTCCTGTCTTGTCACATCAAATCACATTTTGTTATGAATTTTGTCCTGTGTTGTCACATCAAATCAGATCTTTTTTGTCATGACTTTTGTCCTGTCTTGTCACAGCAAATCATATCTTGCTTGTCATGAATTTTGTCCTGTCTTGTTATGTTGAATCATATCATATTTGTTATGAATTTTGTCATGTCTTGTCACATCAAATCATATCTAAATCATATCTTGCTTGTGATGAACTTTGCCCTGTCTTGTCCCTTCAAATCATATTTTGTTGTCATGAATTTTGCCCTGTCTTGTCACATCAAATCATATCTTGTTGTCATGAATTTTGTCCAGTCTTGTCCCTTCAAATTATATTTTGTTGTCATGAATTTTGCCCTGTCTTGTCACATCAAATCATATCTAAATCATATCTTGCTTGTGATGAACTTTGCCCTGTCTTGTCCCTTCAAATCATATTTTGTTTTCATGAATTTTGCCCTGTCTTGTCACATCAAATCATATCTTGTTGTCATGAATTTTGTCCAGTCTTGTCCCTTCAAATCATATTTTGTTGTCATGAATTTTGCCCTGTCTTGTCACATCAGATCATATCTAAATCATATCTAGCTTGTGATGAACTTTGCCCTGTCTTGTCACATCAAATCATATTTTGTTTTCATGAATTTTGCCCTGTCTTGTCACATCAAATCATATCTAAATCATATCTTGCTTGTGATGAACTTTGCCCTGTCTTGTCCCTTCAAATCATATTTTGTTGTCATGAATTTTGCCCAGTCTTGTCACATCAAATCATATATTGTTGTCATGAATTTTGTTCTAGTTATTATGCTTGAAGTACTGCATGGGTTGAAACTAAGTTTAGTATTAAACCTTGGTCAGGTTCAGTTTGCAACTATTAAAATTTTTTTACAAATTTATGACCCCTAGTTGTCTTAGAACTTCACCTTTCAGTTACATCATATTGGCTGAGGATCAGTGTCATGGAGACATATTTCTGATTTAACTTTGCATCAGAAGTACAAAAATTATTGTAAAAAAAATCAATAAAACAGATGCCTCCTAAGGAACCATATCTTAAAACTGCAGATTTATTCTCAGAACTAATGCCTTTTCATCCAGACGGTTGCAAATAACATTTGTTGTAATGGTCCTTTTTAGCACCCCCACCCCACCTCACTACCCCAATTTTTGTTTAGGTAACAGGAAACCTCCTGTCAGATCTTATTGTGCTCATTGTTACGAGTCTATGCTCTTAAAATAAGTAACAGAGAAGAGTGAAGACAACAAGTTTTGTAAAATGTAACAAATAATTTATTTCCCTAGAATACAAAGTGAAAAATGAGAAAAAAAGAACTTGTGGTATTGCAAATTAAATCCAAAAATAATCAAAGAATTAAAGACAAGTTCTAGTAATAAAAAGTCCTGAATAAAACTCAGTTCAGGTCCCAAAGAGATCCAAAATTAAAGGCAATGACGTGTCTGTTATGGTCTGTGAAGTGCTGATGTGTCAACAGTCTCTTGTTGAATCACAGAAATATTATTCCAGGTTTGAATTCAGTATAAATTCCAATGAATGTCTTTATCCAAGAATTTTATCAGAGCACTTTTGTATTTCCAGAGAAAATCACTTAAATTCAATAATTTGAAGAAAATAAAATTCAGCCCAAACTGGTCACAACATAATACAACTTAAAGTGCTAGATGTTAAAACACGACTGTTAAAATCCTCACAGTCACAAGATAATATAGTTCTCTGTTTGACCCCAGGTCACAAATTAGCATTTTCTAAAAACAACCATTACCTAATGGAAAATAACCTTTTAGAACGATCTAATGAGCCTTGTTTACTTACAACACAATAGTCTATAAAATTCATTTTGGAATCTCCAAAACGATGACCCAGATCAACATGTTTATCGGAATAATAATTTGGTGAATAAGCTCATACACATAGAGAATAATGAAGCTATTATTAGTTGTTTACATAAATGAAATAAAATTTTTTTAAAAAAGTCAATCAGGTCAAGCAGAAATTAACTCAGTTTTAGACAAGGTCAAGTCCAGTAAACAATGTTACATTGCAATAACATGTAATGAAATAAGAAAAATTTAAAACTAACAAACAATTAAATTAAATATAGATAACATCACAAAAACATAATCAGATGTAGAAGTATAGACAACAGTCACAGAGCAACAAAATATGGTCTATTAAACTTTAGTCATTGAAGTTACAGAAGCATTAAACTTAGGTTGTAGTTTACTAAAGTTAGAACACAAGACAAGTAAGGTGGGGGAGAAAAGTATAAACAAATGGAAAGGATGACATTCTATCCTTCATCCAAGTTCATTTGATGGCATAAAAATAAGATCAAATGGGTTCTTATTATTTTCCCTTAACAATGGAACATTTAGAATGTGACCATATAAAGATCAGACCTTATGGGCATTTTTATATGCCCCTGCATAATCATAGTGAGAAAATTGTCACTTTTCTGGTTCAGCATCACCAAGTTAAAGTTTTGTGTTAAAGTTTTTAAAAGTCACATATTGTATATATCAGTTAATGTATTCAATTGAAACTCTTTGATCATATTACACTAGTTCTAAAAGATATGCTGTGATATGCTAGAAATTCCTGTTTTTGATGATATTACACTAGATCTAAAAGATATGGTTGGATATGCTAGAGTTCCTGTCTTTGATGATGTCACACTAGGTCTAAAAGATATGGTTGGATATGGTAGAGTCCTGTCTTTAACAATATCACACTAGGTCTAAAAGATACACTGTGATATGCTAGAGTTCCTTTCTTTCATGATATCACCCTAGATCTAAAAGATGTGATGTGATATGCTAGAGTTCCTGTCTTTCATGATATCACACTAGATCTTAAAGATATGCTGTGATATGCTAGAGTTCCTGTCTTTCATGATATCACCCTAGATGTCAAAGATATGCTGTGATATGCTAGAGTTCCTGTCTTTCATGATATCACACTAGATCTAAAAGATAGGCTGTGATATGCAAGGAATTACTGTCTTGACAATATCACACTAGGTCTAAAAGATATGCTGTGATATGCTGGAAATTCCTCTTTGACTATATCACACTAGGTCTCAAAGATATGCTGTGATATGCTAGAATTCCTGTCTTTGACGATATCACATTAGGTCTAAAAGATATGGTTGGAAATGCTAGAGTTCCTGTCTTTGATGATATCATGCTAGGTCTAAAAAATATGCTGTGATATGCTAGAATTCCTGTCTTTGACGATATCACATTAGGTCTAAAAGATATGCCGTGATAAGCTAGGAATTCCCCTCTTGCCTGTCCCACCTGATTAGGCATCATGGTGAACAATGTTTTACTTTTGCATTACTGCTTTTGAAAGTGACATACCTTGTACATCAGTAGTTGCATTCAACTCAAACTGTCAGGCTATTATTACTATGGGTCCAAAGTTTATAATCTGATATGCTGAGTTTTTCTCTTTATGATATGACACTAGGTCTAAGTTTACGCACTGATATGCTTGGAGATTTTCTCTTTGATGATATCACACTAGGTCTAAGTTTATGCACTGATATGCTCGGAGATTTTCTCTTTGATGATATCACACTAGGTCTAAGTTTACGCACTGATATGCTTGGAGATTTTCTCTTTGATGATATCACATTAGGTCTAAGTTTATGCACTGATATGCTCAGAGATTTTCACTTTGATGATATGCTTGGAGTTTCTGTCTTGTCTCATCTGCTTAAGCTTGGTTTGTCATTGTCAACTAGTTGTGTTAAATTTTTGAAAGTGACATATCTTCTACATTTATTGCTCATTCCTCTGACACCTTTGTACAGTCGGTCTAAAGAGTTACTTCCTTCTCTATCTCATGGGCTAATGCAGAAAGCATATTTCGTCATTGTAAACAATGTTAAACTTTGCGTAAAAATGTTAAAAAGTTGCATATCATAAATGTCAGTTGCTGTATTCAACCGAAGATATCAAAGAACAATAGGTCTAATGTTTATAAACTGATATGTGAAGTGTTCCTTTCTCGCCTATTCAAGCAAAGTTTTTGAATCCATGGGTTATGCTAACAAACAGATGCAAGTGGGACACTGGGTTTCATGGAACAGGTGTATACTGTACATAATTATTTCATTTTTCATCAGGCTGACATGAACAGGAAGTACAGAATGCATGACAGACTTGAGCGGATAGCATCTGGACCATTTGTCAACTCCCGCAGCATCTTCAATCGTGTCAAACTAAAGAAGGGGAGATATCTTATTATACCATCAACGTTTGACCCTGGGAATGTTGGAGATTTCATACTCAGGATGTATGCAAGCACTAATCCCAACCTTTTGTAAGTACAGTAATCCCAACCTTTTGTAAGTACAGTAATCCCAACCTTTTGTAAGTACAGTAATCCCAACCTTTTGTAAGTACAGTAATCCCAACCTTTTGTAAGTACAGAATATCAAGGTCTCTGCCAAGAAAAAAAGATTATTATATTCCTGCTTTCAGTATGTCCATCCAGAATCCTTTCTTTAGCACAAAAAGACCAAAAAAAACCAAACATATGGACTTTGACCCTTGAAATTGTAAGCAATTTATCATGGTCATGATTGGGTGAAATGATTAAATTTGCAGGCCATTATATACATTTTTTTCAGCTTTTTGCAAATTTTTAAACTCTAAACATTTTGGAAAAAATCTTGTACAATGAATTAAAAGCACTTGAGGTAAAGAAATGATAATTGATAGACATGTGTAGATCACTTAGTTTGATTTTCAGGTCATTGCAGCAAGCAGCAATTTTTCAGCTTTTAGAAACATTTTAAAACTTTTGAGACTTGGAGCTCTTTAAAAAAAACCTTTGCACAGTTACAAAATGACCATGTGAGATAAATGAAATTTGATGGGTATATATGTATTCATATTTAGATGAACTGCAATGATTATCAGGACATTACAACAAATTTTATTTTTCTTCACATTTTTGAACCTTTTGGTTAACATGAACATTTGTTAGCATAGTTAATGAAAAATCATGTGAGGTAGACATCTGAATTTGCATTTTTATTGGAAAATATGAGTATTTTCTGAGTAATACTGCACAACCTTGAGAGCGCAGTATTAGTCTGAAAAAATGACCTCATATTTTCCCATACAAGTGCAGTAACTTTTTTATTATATACTCATTTCATTTTCCTATCAAAGGCTTTATATTAAATGAATACATTACAAGAAACTAAGTAATTAATGCTGTATTTCAAGGTAAATACACAACTGTAGAATCATCAATACACAGTAACAATATTAATGCACAACATTAGTTTAAAAAATATTCTCGTTTTGGTCTACTTGAACTTCAGTCATATTTTGAATGAATGCACATTGAAAAAGCTTTTCCAGGTGGTCTGGAATGGATGGATTTTGTTTTTCTGTTGATCCAACTCAGTTCTGCTTATGATGGACTGGATTTACTGGGTCAGTTCAGTGCAGAAAGGAGAATGTCATTTCAGTTGGAAAGTGACATTTATTATATAGAAATAAATAGCAAAACAGCATTGGCACAGTGATATAAATTCTGCAACATAAAGAAAACAACATTGTTATCTGCTGTTATTATATAGAGAGCTCTCAGTTGGTAAATTTTGTACAAGTTGCTTGCCATTTTGCGTGTTGTTGTCAACTTAGATAATTGTTGTTTAGGAAGATAATTATTTTCTGCTTACTGTTTCAAATTCAGTGATAATATTTTTCCTGCCATCTTTCATAAAGTGCAGATGAATTTTATTGAAGTCAGAATGGTCATAAATCAAAATTGTTCATTTGTGTCTAGTAAGAAATTTTTTTCTTTCAAATTTCCATTATCATACAATATTGATGCTCAGTTACCAGTAAGGTATGTTACATCAGATGTAAAGGGAGAAAACTCTTGAATTAATGTAAATTGTCTATTACTGAGGAAAAATATATGGTACAGTTGGAGTAATCATTCAGATATTGTCATGGAAGTAGATCACAGGGGAATTTACAAGATGAATTTGTGTGTCAAAGTATGTAATAGGATTAGAAACACAGCTGTTTAAAATGTATGATGTCATGATACATCTCAGGTGTATGGACATTAGGTTAAAATAATCTGCATGATCTAGTTTGTTTGAACACTCAGATTTATTATAACATGTTAATACATGGTCTTAAATTAGATGTTGACACACTAGCACTCAAATCAGAAAGGGGAATGCATATAACAACTGTTTTCTGCTGCAACTTGAATCATCCAGCCCTGCCTTAAGACTAGGTCAATAACCAATAGGGTTATGATTCCTCCAGCCCTGCCTTAAGACTAGGTAAATGACCAGTAGGGTTATGAATCATCCAGCCATGCCCTTTAAGACAGGGTAAATGACTGGAAGCAACTTGAATCCTCCAGCCCTGCCTTTAAACTAGGTAAATGACCAGTAGGGTTATGACTCATCCAGCCATGCCCCTTAAGACTGGGTAAATGACTGGAAGCAACTTTAATCATCCAGCCCTGCCTTAAGACTAGGTCAGTAACCAATAGGGTTATGAATCATCCAGCCATGCCCCTTAAGACTGGGTAAATGACTGGAAGCAACTTGAATCCTCCAGCTCTGCCTTTAAACTAGATAAATGACCAGTAGAGTTATGACTCATCCAGCCATGCCCCTTAAGACTGGGTAAATGACTGGAAGCAACTTGAATCATCCAGCCCTGCCTTGAGACTAGGTCAGTAACCAGTAGGGTTATGAATCGTCCAGCCATGCCCCTTAAGACTGGGTAAATGACTGGAAGCAACTTGAATCATCCAGCCCTGCCTTAAGACTAGGTCAGTAACCAATAGGATTATGAATCATCCAGCCATGCTCCTTAAGACAGGGTAAATGACTGGAAGCAACTTGAATCATCCAGCCCTGCGTTAAGACTGGGGAAATGACTGGTAGAATTATGGGCTAAAATTATATGTAGTAGGGTTGCTTCCTTTTTAAAGTTCAAAATTGTGGCACAAGAAAGTTATAACAAAATTAACTGGATCCTGATATAATAACTTGTCACTTGGTGTTTTAGTGAGCTTGTCTATGATGAGCCCCAGCCAGGAAAATGCTGTGCTCAAATCTATGGCAGGAAAAAAGTAGCTGGCACACAGATTACCATAGCAAAAGCTGAGGGCCTAGAACCACAGGACAAAGGTAAATGTAAGTAAAATTTACCTAAAGTGTTTTTTTTTAAATAGACTATGTAAGATGCATGAAGTCAGTATTAGTTGATCTGACTTTCACCCATCTAAATGTTATTTTTATATAATGAAGTGAGTAGTGTTGACCATAGGTTTACAATGGCAGGGCACATTGTCTCTCCCTGTCATTCAATTTTCAGGACACACATTATTGGAGGGGCAAAGAAAAATAATGTATTATGCACTAGGAGTGTGGAAAAAGACATTGAGATAATGGACATGTTTTGGCAGCTTTGCCATCTTAACTTTTTGTTGTCTGCAGTGCACATGGCAGAAAGACAATCAGATAATTCACTTACTCTGACAGCTTTGCCATCTTAACTTGGTTGTTTACAGTGCACATGGCCTATCACATGTTCCTTTGACACTTATAAACATTTTGTCAAGTGCTCAGGTAACCAATATAAACACTTTTATATGTCTGAATATCTGGTTTGCCTGAAAAGATCTGCACTATGGAATTTTCTTTTCTGATCTTGCTCTCATTTACTATTGGTGTTCAGTCTTTATCTGCCTGTTTATCATAATATTTGACTTTTCATTTTATTTTGTTTTCAAATAACAATTCATTCTGCAAAGCTTTTGACCACACTAATTAGGTCCCATTTGCTATTAATTCAGTGTCAATAGTATGTTATATTGGCAGCCTTCAGTGACTTTGCATTGTAAACTTGGCAGACTACAATAAAACCAAATATTTTGATTGCCAAAAATGTTTTAAAATCGATTTTAACTGCCAGCATGAAGTTTATTGTCTGTTGCAACTTTTGCTATAGCTGCAGTCAACATATACATGAATGGGCCTGTACTAAAGAAAACTAGTGAATTTCTTGATATTTTCCAGACGAGAGGGCATGCATCGGAAAGTGTACAAGTCAAGATTGAGGGGATATTTATAATCCTCCACATACAGTACAATACTGAGTGGGTACTGTTATTCAGTAAATGTTATTTTCTTACATATATTACCCATAATTCCTTTTGAGGATGATCTCTTGTGCAGTGTTGGAGTATTGAACATTTTAAAAATTAATGTGTTTACATTGCTAGAGTCCAGACAATCCAGAATCACTCAAATTGTGTAGGCTGGTCTAAATTTCTTGCGCAGTTCATTAAATATTTCAAATGATGATGTTATGAGTGCATTTTGAATAGAAACAAATTCATAATTTCCCTTTATTGGCACACTTATGTGCAGCACATCAGGGTGTACCTTGTTTGCTTAAAATGCTAGAAAGATCAAACGTCTTAGGAATAAAGTATGGTAACTACACTACCGTATTTACTTGCTTACATGTCAGTTCCAACATAGACTCTGATCTGCCTTCACATAAGTTTCCAGTGAGATTAGGGTCTATTTTCTTTGTTTTACTGATTACTCCTAACAAACTGAATAGACTCGTATCTAACAGCACATTTTACAATGGCAGGTCTCTGTTCATTTTGCAGTGGGGCTAAACTTATGAATAAGTATATACGGTAAGTAATTGATCAGATGTTACAGTTTGTGACAGAACCATGTTTATGAGCAAAATTCAGGACTTGATCTTCACATAATATTCACACATCGCAATATAAATTGACATGTTTTTGAAAAAGCCTGTACAAGTATATGTAAAGGACTATATTGAATAAGGGCCATTTTCTGCCCCCGTTTTTATGGGGAAAAAAAATTCTTATAACTTAAACAACTCTGTGTCTCGTTGTATTATTCGATGTATAAATCACCATATTCTACATTAAATATGCATATAAATTTCTTTTTCATACCTAAACAAGACCTTTGAACATGGGCTGGTATGGGAAATTTAAGCGAAAATGCTGCATTTGAGCAACTTGAAACTAGAAATAAGATCTAAGTGCAGGCTTGCTTGAGCAAGGTATTTACACTGATTGATTAATTTTTAGGAAAATTTTTAGGTTCTCATATTAACTTAAGTGAGGACGTTTGCGTTAATCACTAAAAATTTAAACTTTTCGTGAATTTTTCTATGTATCACTGTCGTTGTTGTCCCTGTTGCACTGTAGCTGCTTATGTATCGCTATGCATGAGCAATTAGATCCGCATTTCTATAGTGCACTATATTATTTCCTTCATTATTATATTTTAAAAAATTCCGGTAATAATAACTATTCAGATATTTTAAAAACAATGATTCCATTAATTTCTCTCTTTCTTCATTCTTTCTAAATTGCCTTGGGAACACAATTTTTTGAAGAGGTGCTCAAGGGAGATTTGGAACTATATGCAAGCAAAGACTACGTGAAGTAAACATTAAATGAAATTGTAGTTTTACGTTGCCAGTTTTTTGTAAAAGCATGCTGTAAAATAATGGGATAAGTACATATATATTTTATACATAAATATCGGGTTTTTCTTCATTTCCATCACGATACCATTTGCTATGTTTAATTCACTCACTATTATAGTGTAATTCTGCACACTTAATCTTTAAAATGAATCTGTCAATTTCCAGATGGAAATAACAGTTACAACCAGCGTAGTTTTTCATTAAATTTTGTTCACTATGTCTATCTTCATATAGTAACAATATTAATTCTTTAAAATTAAAGCATTAACTGGGCAAACAACAAAGAATAGTCTGAAGTTATATAAATCTGCTTGGAAGAGATGTGTCATCTGCATGATATACCGATACAACCACACAAGCTTGAATAGCTCAATTGGTATAGCGTCAGTGTGCGAAATTTTCGCACCCAGTTCGAATCCCCAAAATTACCTTTTTTCTTTTCTTCTTTTTTTTATTCTTTCTTTTTAATAACTAAGATCTATAATATTAATGGCTGTCATTTACACGTTTGAAATAAAATTAGCAACTGCTCAGTTTTCAAAACCAACAAAAATAATGCACAATTTGAAAATAATTTTATTTTATGTCGTGCAAGGTAATTTTTTTTATCAATATGCTATTCATCTAAAATGGAACCATACAAGGGTTGCCAATCATGTCTGCATCATAAAATAATGGTATTGGAACCAGCGTTGTGAAGCAGTTATTTTTCCATAATTAGATATTATAACTTTCATACAAGTTTATTTATATTCAATATTTTCATACTGAATTTTTATCATTTTCCGGTGCAATCATCCACATGAAGAAAAATTGGTTTTAGACTGCCATGAACATTTTAAACTTGCTTACTACACAGTGATGTTTCTAACAATTACTGAAGTTAGAAACCATTTCCAAACAGTGGGAATGTTGTCCACAGTCGCAATGGAAGCCCAGTAACAGAACTGATTTATGATTTTATAATTGAAACTATTATATGAGCTTCAATCATTTGCAAATCATTTTAATGTTTCTAAAGTATAATAATTATTTGTGGGTATAATATTTGTCTAAAGGGATACTAGAGGAGAGTGACCAATATCTTTGCATCAGAAAATGATTGTGGTAGAACCAGTGTTGTGAAGCAATTACTATTACATTATACATAGTTATATAGTATAATTTTTTTTATACATGTTTGTTTATGCTAAATTTTTTAAGACTTAATGTTTTATCACATTTTCCTAATCACTCCTGCAAATCAAGAAAAACTGGTTTTGGACTGACATAAAGTTTTACTTGCCTACTAAATCAATGACTTTTCTAGAAATTACTGAAATTAGAAATGACACATTTTGTTTCCAAACAGTGGGAAACATGTTGCAAAGGTAAGGAAGGAAGTTAAAGTAAGAGAATTGATTTATGGTTCGTTAATTGAAAATGATAATGGTAGTATTCCTATCCCGTAACCTGCAAAAATAAAAATAAACAAAACAAGTTTGTTCTATCTGTTTATCTAAATACTGCATATTTATTGCAATGGCATATTTTCTTTATTTCATTAAATGATAATGTCATAACTTTATACACTTACTGATTATAACAACAGAAAATCATAAATATAATAACAATTACAGATGAAAAACTTTTATTGAAAGGACATCATGCTTGAAAATTAGTACCACTACTATGACTACTATTAGTACTATTAAAAATACTACTACTACTACTACTAATACTAATATTAATAATAATAATAATAACAGCATTAATAATAATACTAAAAGAATGTCCATTTACCTATATTTTTAAGTGGAAACAAACATGTGGGGGGGAGTTGGCACTAACCATAAAACATATCAAGCATACAATATCTTCAGACCAAAACAATTCTGAAATAAAAAAATTTGGGATGTTAACATGGCATAATGGATAACACAAGAATTTATAATACAAAACAAAAATTAAGATAATTAATACACAATAAGCTGAGTTGTTTCTTGTTAGATACTGTTCATAAAATCAGTTTCTGGCGCCATCCCTACAAGAACTGATTATATGGAATTCACAGGCTCTGTGTATCATTATAGACAAAATATGACTGCCAAAGTTAATACTTGCAAATGTATGAAAAGCACCCAACAAATGATACTTTAAGTCAGATATGAGAATTTGGTGAATGGTCTAAAACACTTCAAATACTGCCATAAAAGGCCCACAATCAATTCAACTTCAAATTCCATCGACATCAACATCTCACAGACATTGTGTTGTATGTAAAAGATCATATGGGCATCAAAATCATCTTGTTATTGTCCCAATATGTGACATAACCCAGCCATTTGCAGAGTGTAGTATTTTTATAAGGTCAAATAGTAACTGTTGCAAATTCCATTTGGAAATCTTCTACTTCACTAATGAATCCCTGCGATCTATCACTGCAACAAAAGAGTTTGATGAAAACTTTTCAAGTACAGATATTAAATCAGTTGTACAAAATGTGAAGGAACTAATTAAAACAAAGTCATATCTTAACTTTGATGTTCCTTCTTCCTTATCTGATGATGACTATTTCCACCTTTTTTGGCCTGAAAATGAACCAGTTCCTTTAACTAGATAAGATTTAAATCCTGGTTCAAGAGAATAACTTGCTGAATAAGCACCAATTGTAATTCAAGATGGATGCTTCCACCTGGAAACTGAATGAAGACCCCAGGATATCAGTTGATTACCTGCGTGACATCCCTATGGGCATTTATCAAGTCAAACAGGCTCCAAAGTATACAATTGAGGATCTCACAGAGGAGGGGCACTATGAGGTTATGGCATGCATGGATTTTCCAGGTCTGTTACATGTAAAAATCCAGTCTCTCCACTTCAAAAATAAAATTCATTCACTGGGGATCCAATACAAGCTGAAATATTCCATGGACTCCATCAAAAGATGGTATTGTACCTGCAAGGTTGGTGCTTGGGTTGTTGGGTGTTGTGCCCATGTCTAGTTTCCTATGGTTTTCTGGCTGCAAAAGATGGGTAAATGATGAGTTGTCAAAGAAAGCATCACTAATTAGTCATCTTAAGGATGCATCATCTATTCCAGAATAGGAATATGACAATGAGGAATCAAATGAGTTGTTTTTCTACACTCTGACCACTACTTTCATCAGTATTCATCTGGCTCCTTTTAAGTTTTAAGACAAGTGATATTTTTGTATAATTTGAATTGTCAACCATATCATGATGTTTATTATTATGTCATCTTATTTGTTGACATTAAGAAAGAGAGAATGATAATACATAACAATAGCCAGATTAAGGCCTTCCAGGGCTCTCATCACTGAAAATATTATAGCACCCCACCCCCTCTACTAAATGTGAAATTTAAAAAAGTATCAGATGCTAAAAAAGGCTGGAAAATACCAGTGCTGCCACCATTCCAAATCAAAATACTAGTACATGCAGATTGAAATGATCATATATAATTCATTAAATTTACCATTAGTAAATAATTATACATTTTTTTTCTGGTGCCCCTGTTTTAGCTGGTGCCCTAGGCACGTGATTAGTATGCTTAATGGGTAATTTGGCATACCACATTCAAATGAATACAAAAAGGTATATTTTTAAGACATACTCATTAATAATTTGACTTTTTATGTCCATGTTGGCCTGAATAGTTTATTTTTAACGTTTTTTATTCTCTCTGATGACTATGCAGTCATTCAAGTCCTGTCTGGTCACCTCCCAGTGAATCTAAGATGGGTCCAAGGATTAAATACACCAAAAAATAAATGGCAATTACAGTAACAGTTGCTCATCTCAACTGTACAGATGGCAGGAGTGTATCACCTCTGGGTCATTGTGGGTGGATGAGTGGGGACATTACTATCATGAGGATTTGCTGTTAGTTTTCATTAACTGCTACCGTTAGGTAATATGTGTTTTGTGAGTGCATTTTTTTATCAGATGCTTCATTGTCTCTTGCTTGCATAGTAAATTTAACACTTCTCTGAACCTCTGGTTATATAGAAAGCTTTACGGCAAGATATTCGCATGATTTTTGCGTAGGAATATGGACAAGCATGTCAGCCTACATGTATAGTATACAATACTGAAAATATTGATGCACAAAATTTGCCTTCGAAACCTATGTCAAATTATAGTAGTCAATGTAATAATGTGACTAGCTTTACTTTAATGGTAAATATGAACACATATTCATATAACGTTATTTTATTTGTTAAAAGTTTTATATACGTTTTTTAATTTCGTCATTGGCCCCATCAAGGGCCCCACTTTTTAAGTCACTACAAAGAATTGAATATAGGCCTACATGTTCGTGAGAGAGAGAGAGAGAGAGAGGGAAAGTGTAGTCATATATAGCTACTTTAAACAATGAAAAGGTAGAATAATACTTACTTTGATTCATTTTTCATCCAAGTTTTATGTGCAAACTTGTTCCCAAAAATTCCTTGAAAGTTGCATTCATTCTATAAATCCTCGAATCGTGAACATGTAAATCACCATCTTTGGAAACTCAAAGTGCTGGTAAATAGTATTTGCAAAATGAACAATAAAATGAGTGTGTTTCCATTTGGTCGTTATAGATATATGTTCTTTATTAACATGTACATCCCCTCATTTCACAGACAACTGTATGCAGTCAGTATTATGCAGTATTCCCGTGCTGGTTTAAAAATAGATGCATAAAGTCTAGAGTACAATACCTATAGTCTGTTTCTTTCTTGTATTCTCCAGTGCCATTACTTCTAAAACATATTTCACATTTTTCAGAAGTTCATTAAATGTTTTACTTCTTATTAATGTCCATATTATATATTTACGGATGAATATGTAGTTTATAAATAGATTATAGTTTGACTCTAGGCAATGTCAAGCGGTGTGGAAGACAGTTTTTTAGTTTTCTTATAAAGATAGAAACACAGTAGTGTGTGTGTGTGTGTGTGTGTGTGTGTTATAGCCATGAAAATATAAGGATAAAAGTACATAAATACATAAAGAACATTGGTCATTTCCAGTGAAGGTAACAAACCCATGTATTTGGCTAAGAAACGAACCTACAGTCCCCTATTTACGCCTCCTTTACAATTCAATAATATCAAACAATCATTAAATAAATCAATAATATTAAACATCATTCAATAATATTAAACATCATTCAGTAATATTAAACAATATTTTATTGAGGAAAAATTTTTGTATTTTATGACTAAGTACCTTTTTGTCAACATATTTTAGAAACAGTTTTCAGTTGAAGTGTAAGTTTGATATTCTATTTTTTGTCTATGATGGATCATTTTGGAATAGTTTTAGAAACTAAACTTTATTTATAGAGCTTTAAAACCCCTAAAATAATAAAAGTGTATATTGAAAATTTGAAACTGAGTGAATAGCTCATGGTAAAGCAGTATATATGAGAAGTAAATGGAAGAGATGACAACTTTTCATGTCTTTCTTGATAGTGTTTTGACACCCTGTAACCATGGCAACAGACATGTGAACACAAAACTGATGTCAGAAATATATCTCTGACACCTCATGTGTACAGTATAGATCATATGAGGACATTGGGAGAGGGGGCAGAAAATGGCCCTTATTCAATATAGTCCTTTCGAGTACATTTTCACCTTTGATTTCCAAATTTATCACCATATAGTTCTCAGGTAAGATCATCAAAAATTTAAGAGTCTGTAGTTTACGAGTTATCAATTTGTGTAATTCAGCTGCTGACCCCTACTGTGTAATCAAGTGGGAGGGTAGGACTCTGAGGACACCACACAAAGAAAACACTCTAAACCCTGACTGGAATGAGAGGGTTACACTTTACCGATCCAGTCCCAACAAAGACATTATAATAGAGGTAAGAATCCACATCCAGTGAGTAATAAAAAATCCACATACAGGGATGCAGCAATGCAGGTTAAGTGATGATAACTGTCACACTGTTTGACATCGCAAATACGAGGTTTGGATGGTGTATTAATGTTGTTGGTAATAGCTGTCACATTGTATGACATCACAAATATGGGGTTTGATGGTGTGATAATGTTAGTGATGATAGCGCCACACTGTATGACATCACAAATATGGGGTTTGATGGTGTGATAATGTTAGCGATGATAGCTGCCACACTGTATGACATCACAAATATGGGGTTTGGATGGTGTGATAATGTTAGTGATGATGGCTGTCACACTGACGTCACAAATATGGGGTTTGGATGGTGTGATAATATTAGTGATGATAGCTGCCACACTGTATGACATCACAGATATGAGGTTCTGGATGGTGTGATAATGTTAGTGATGATGGCTGACACATTGTATGACATCACAAATGTGGGGTTTGGATGGTGTGATAATATTAGTGATAATAGCTGTCACACTGTATGACATCACAAATACGAGGTTCTGGATGGTGTGATAATGTTAGTGATGATGGCTGTCATACTGTATGACATCACAAATACGAGGTTTGGATGGTATGATAATGTTAGTGATGATAGCTGTCAAACTGTATGATCTCAAATGGTGTGATAATGTTAGTGATGATAGCTGTCACACTGTATGATCTCACAAATATGAGGTTTGGATGGTATGATAATGTTAGTAATGATAGCTGTCACACTGTATGACATCACAAATGTGAGGTTTGGATGGTGTGATATGTTAGTGATGATGGCTGAGATTCTGAGTTCTGGCATATGCAGATTTTTATATGTGCAGTAGAATTTACCCTGCTTTAGAAGGCCTTTCATGGATTTGACATGCAGGTCCAGGCTAGTGTGTGAAACCTGTCCAAAACTTCTGCCATCCCACAGGACCAGTTTGACCCGATTATTGACCACAACCAACTGGTCTTTCAGTTCTTTATGCAAGAAGACAACATGTAGTTAATGACTCAATAGCAAACAGGTAGACATGAATATCAGCCCTTATTTATTTAATGAAACTTGCAAAAATAAAGAAGTAAACACAATAAGATATTTATATCTTATGTCAGATTATTAAATTTGATTAAATTCAGCATAATGCAGACACTGCTTACAGTGCAGGACTGCCCACTTGATCCAGGTAGTCTAAAGGCCAGACAACCAAATCTATTGCTGCCATTAATGACCAGTCTGAATCATGGTCAGAGAATAATCAGGATTCTCATTCATTTGACATGTGGTAAATGACAACAAAATGATGAGACTTTGGTACAGCTGCCAATAAAAATTAGCTTGGTTTGTATAAAGGTGAGTTCCAACAGTCAGTTGCTAGATGCATCCAATCAGCAGAATGCAGATGGACTGATAACAACATTGTCATGGTCTTAGCATGCATACTATTTCTATATTGCAAGTGAATTCCATAACCCAAATATTTAAAAACAAAGAATTTTGTTCCAGAGTGTCATATTCGATTTGAAAAGTTCTGTTTTAATTGGCTGTCTGGATTGTAGGCTCTGGAGTCTTCGAGGCACCTAAATATCACCTCGTTTCGAAAATTGGAATTGAAGTAGCTGTGCAGTCAGACATCACATAGACACAGAAGAGTTTTTAACTGGTATTACAAATATTTTTTGAATGCAGAGTACACCTGACTTATTTATCATGTTTCATCTAGATTTGCCAGTGATCATCAGATTCAGCAATTCATTGTTTATTTTTCACATGCTATTATTTCATTTAATATCTTAATATATCCAATTTGATGGTTAAATTTACTTGATAGGCCAAAAAATCCAAATGGTCAGATGAACTGGATACTCTTATTTAGCCCCCAGTCAACCATGAAATTTGCTGGCATTGGACCAGTCCTCCATGAAATTTGCTGGGATTAAACCAGTCCTCCATGAAATTTGCTGGCATTGGACCAGTCCTCCATGAAATTTGCTGGCATTGGACCAACAGAAGGATGGCAATTTTGCACACTTACCCTGGCCTTCTAGTGTTAAATATTGATGTTCAAAGCTATAAATAAACTGTAATATGATAAGTAGTATAAGTGTCAAAGGCATGCACATTTAATTAGGTGTTGTCAGCAATTGCTGCTGACTTATGTTAATCCTTAGCTGTGGTGGGTATAGTGGCAAGGTTTCTGGTTCTCTCCAGGACTTCTTATGTCTTCCACCTGAAGGATAGTTCTACTGCAACAATGGAGCTGATAAGTGGTTTTAATAAAGGTGTGTAAACTTGTATGACAATTGAGGTAAAATAAATGAGGTGTAAAATTCTTGACCATTAATACTTTACATATGATCTTAAAGAAAAATACTTCTTGAGATTGTCTTAACCACAAGTGTGGACATAAAATCATAATGCATGGAATCCCACATTGCTATACAAAAAAAGCTTTTCTTTGTCCAGGTTAAGACACATACATAAATCTGTAGCTACTGACTATAGTTTCTTGCTGTTACACAGTTTTTACAGCAATTTAATTTTCCTAATCTGTCACTGTTCCTCTATCTAATTTCTTAAGAATGTCTGTTCTTAGCAGCTTAATTACAAAGACATGGTCTTGATCATGCAGACTTGAGGGAAGATAAATAGCACACAAAATGTAGGCTTACAATGTAGTATTAATTTTTATTGACATCAATATCATTTAATGACCATCATGTGTTACATGGTGACAGAACACCAAACAATGTCAGTTGATGAATATGATGTTATATGATAAAAGAACAACTAACAGTGTCAATAGATGAACATCACATGTTATTGGTAAAACAACATCTTGCAATGTCATTAGATGAACATCATACAGTATACTGTAAAGGAACACCAAGCAATGTCATTAGATGAACATCATACAGTATACAGTAAAGGAACACCAAGCAATATCAGTAGATGAACATCATTGGTTAAGGTAAATGAACAGACACCAAATATATAATTTCATGAACATTATATGATGTATTGCAAGTTTTGAAAAGAATCTGATCTCATCAGAACCTTGTTATTACTAACATTCATGCATAGCAAACCCTCATTATGAATCAAAAAGATATATCCATGCCACACTTTTAGTGTACTGAAGCAAAAAACTTAATAAATCCAGTTTTTCTTAAAGACTCTTTAACATCTGTAATGTAAAGAGAGTTATTTTGCTTGTAATTCAGTTTTACTAAATTAACAATCAGTTAGTCACTTGCAAAAGTAAAACAGCAAAGATTTACTAAAAGTCTTAAAAGTAATAAATTAGTGTCCAATGGACAGTACCTCAGATATAAAACATTGCAAAAATTCCACAATATTAGAAAGACACAATTTTGACACTGCAGAAGTTTACTGCTGTTAAGCATATTGAGAAAGGACTGGATCAATTAATTTTGTTTTTTTGTAAATTAGTTCATTTTTATCTCCTTTTAGGTGTGGAACCAAAATATCATCAAGGACCAGTTTATGGGTTTTGCCACCATTCCCATGGAAAGGAAACAAGAATATACATCACGGATCACACTGAGAAAGTACAACCTGTTTGAAAACAGGGGTAAAAAGGAGGGAGTTGTACAGAAACCAGGAGGACTCTGGTTAAAGGTCATCCATACAGATGACATGTCTAGCATATAAATATGATAGGAGAAAAGGAAGGGAAAAAAGATGATCTTTTAGCTCCAGTGATCAGAAGAGATTATTGGATGATCTGTTATCTGTTCTCCATCCATTAGCTCAAGTTTTTTTATCACTGCTCCACCTAAACTACTTGTAGGATTGACATAAGACCTTAAACACATATTTATTTCATGGTCTAGTTGGTCTTTAATGACATTGGTGTCAATTGGACATCCAGTATTGCCATTATGACAGACATAATGAAATCTTGTCACTACCCCTCCTGAATCAAAAGTCATATTGATATGGGGTTATCACCAGAAAACTTCTTATGATGTCTTGTTGGTCCTAAATAGAAATGGAATTGGTCCAATGTCAAATATGGCTGCCACAGAGGCCAGCTTGAAAATCTTGTTAGTGCTTCTTGTGTTAAATGGATGGTCATAATGACATGGAGGTTTCACTAAAAGACCAGTTGATCCTAAATGAAAATGGTGCTGATCTGATGTCTCATTTGGCCACCACAGTGGCCATCTTGAAATCTTGTTATAACCACTCTTCCAGAATATATGGTCACATCAGCATTGGGTTTTCACTCAGAGACTTTTTATAATGTCTAGATGGTTAAAAACAAAAAGGTGCTGTTCTGAAGTTCAATATGGCCATCACAGCAACCATATTAAAAATCTTGCTATCGCTACTCTAGAATAGACAGTTATATTGACATGGGGTTTTCACCTGAATACTTCTTATCATGTCTGGTTGGTCCTAAATGAAAATGATGCAAAATGACCCTCATTATGGCTACTACAGTGACCATCTTGAAAATATTGTTATCTCTACTCCTCCCAGAAAGATAGATGTATCAACACAGGGTTTTCACCAAAAGTCTTCTCATGAGACCTAGTTGGTCCTAAATAAAATTGGTGCCAATCAGATATCTGACATAAACACCACAGCAATTTATTTGAAAATCTTGTTATCACTGAAGAATATCAGAGATGGTTTCAACACTCAGCCATTTGAAAGGAAGAAATGGTCTTACAATGAAGTACTGAAAATTCTTTTCAGCCATTTGAGTATCTGTCTAAATAAAGATTTTTGTATGTATGTGGATTTTGAAGGCTCTTTAACCTGATATTGGCTATCATGCCAGAGAAATGGGAACTTAGTGCCTTTGTCAAGGGTACATTTATGTAGCCATCCCAGGCTGACTGGGCAAATATTGAACTTACAACCCTGGACTAAGAGTCTGATGCTCTACCAGCTGAACTACTGCATCTCCAAATCTAAATATGCCCAAGTTAGATGTGACATTTTGTTGATACTGCAGTATTTCTCTTAGGGTTGTAAGATTGATAGTAAATGTTCCCTTGGTGTCAGAACTGAGCGTAAGATTGAGTGAAAAAACATACATTGGTGTTCAGAACTGGGGTCAGATAAAACATTTGGGGGTCTCTGATGCACAAATAAGAGTAAAGGGAAACACTGGAAACCTATATAATTGCTATTTTTGCTTTTTATGCCATGATATGTAACACATAACGATACATAGCTGTTCCTGTTTCAGTCTGTATGTCTGTCCCTAAACATTTTTGTTTCTGGAGCATAACTGAAACCATCTGAGGGGTATAATGTTGCCTCTTATCTTGCTGGTATGTAATGCAAGTGGATTAAATATATCCATGTCTTTTCTCAGTATAAACATTCTTGTTCAGGAGCATAACCTGGAAACTGTTCAAGATATCTCTATAATACATGGTTCATAAATTAGGCTAGTGGAGGATGTATGCCATTTGTAAGTCATAATCTTTCATTTTTGATATTTTTAATGTTTTTTTCTGTTCATCTGCACATCCATTATCCAGACTTATATTTCTGTGGCAAAACTTCAAAACCTTTGAAGATGCCTCTATGATATTTTGTACATGTATTATAGAAGTAGTGTTGATGTGTCTTTTGCTGTTCATAATTTTTCGTGGTCCATTCCTTGACAAATTCAGTTGCCATACTTTCACTTCCAAATCAGAACTCCAATACTATTGAAAACATCTCTGTGAACCCAGGTACATATATTGGACTTGTGACCATTTGCTATACACACTTTCAATTTCAATATTTGTTATGATATTGTCCACTTCTGTTTCCATCATCTACACATTCACTTGTTTGGCAAAACTACTGAAATAGCTATAAATGAAATATCTCTATGAAACTTGTTTCTTTATTAGTGCTGTGGAACTTTGGTGCATTTATTAGACTAGTGGTGTGAATGTGCCTTGTACTATTCACAATCCTTCCGTTCAAATATTTTGTATGCTTTTATCTATTTTCCATCCATAAGTAATGCTTTCATTTTCATGGCAAAAAAACCAGACTCATTCAAGATGTCTCACTAAAGCTTTATACAGGCTAGTGGTCAATATATGCCATTTGCTACTAGGAATTCTTCAGGTTGAATATTTTTTGTTATTGTCCAGCAGAAAATTCATCCATCTCAAGAATGCTTGATAATAGTAGGCAGAATTAATATTTAATACAAATAATACTATCATACAGGTTAGAGAATTTTTAATTAATTATTAGGTTGTCTTGCAAGTGTGTCTGCTAAGCACGAGTGCATATAACACCAATTCACTCAATCATCTTTTGGTGATGCGTGCTTAGTCATGATGAAATATGGGCTGGTGCATGCAGGCAAGGCGATGGGTGCCATTTACCCACGGACCTGGCTTCGAATTTCCACAGAGTATGAATTAAAAATTCTCTAACCTGTATGATAGTATTATTTGTATTATATATATATATATATATATATATATATATATATATATATATATATATATATATATATATATAACACTATTAATCTAGATATACCTTTTGCTCTTTGTTGTTTGTAAACATTCATCTCATTTTAGTGGGTCAGGTCTTATGGATAACTGACTTCTTTTTTCACTTGTAAGTACATGACAATATCATGATTCATGTGACTGCATTATAGTATGATAGAAATGACAGAGGTTGTTATTAAAGACAATACAGCAAGTTCCATTTAAACACTTGTCATTGTCAGCTACTGCATTATAGTATGATAGAAATGACAGAGGTAGTTAAGACAATACAGCAAGTTTCATTTAAACACTTGTCATTGTCAGCCAAGTTGAAGTCTTGCATGAACCATCAGCCAAAAAGGGGCCATTAAGTTAAGGTTGACTGGGTTTTGTCAACTTCATTTTGGATGGAGTTATGGCCCTTGTTAATTAACTTAATAACTTCACATGGGATATTGCTAATAACTGGCACAGCTCAAGAAACATTCATGAGATTCTGATGCAGTTTGATATGAGCATTGTATCAGATTGGCATGTGCTTTGTATGGGTTTAGATTTTGTAATTTTAACAATGTGTAATGCAAGCATGTTAAAGAATAAGAGTTTGGTGTTTTAAACATGTATCCATTACATTCTCTCCAATTTAAATATTTGGTGCAAAGTGATTTTTTTCATTCAGAAATAAATAACAATTTATATTTTGAAATTTAATGGCTGTCAGAATAAAAAAAGGAATTGCTTGCTTGTCATTTTTAAAGGAATTTTAAACTTTGTACACACAATATGAAGTATAATAAGAAGCACAAGAAGTTGTAAAGTGAATCATGTTGTACTAGTAAATGTACTAGTAACAATACTACATGGTTAATTCCCAAACATATGTATTAATAGTACCCTATTTCCCAGCACTGATTTTATGATCTCTAAAACCTGATCTAGTAACAATGCTACATAGCTCTCCACCAAACCCACGTAGTAACAATACCCTATTTCTTTGCACTGTTTTGTTTTCTTCAAAACCTGGTGTAGTAACAATACTACATGGTTAATTCCCAAACCCGTGTAGTAACAATACCCTTTTTCTAGGCACTGATTTGTTTTCTTCAAAACCTGGTGTAGTAACAGTACTACATAGCTCTCCACCAAACCCATGTAGTAATAATACCCTATTTCTAGGCACTGATTTTGTAATCTCCAAAGCCAGATGTAGTAACAATACTACATAGCTCTCCACCAAATCCATGTAGTAACAATACCCTATTTCTAGGCACTGATTTTGTGATCTCCAAAGCCAGATGTAGTAACAATACTACATAGCTCTCCACCAAATCCATGTAGTAACAATACCCTATTTCTAGGCACTGATTTTGTGATCTCCAAACCTGATGTAGTAACAATACTACATAGCTTATTTGAATACTGCATTGTTTATCATCAAACCCATGTACCAGTAGTAACATTACTGTTTCAAAGTAACATATTTTATAATTTTCAAAACATATTGTAGTAATAATATTACACTGCTCTCCAAACCCATGACCCTATTTACAGCTGACAGTATAAAGCCAATTTCGTAATCACTAGAACCTGATGTAACAATACTACATAGCTATCCCTCAAAACTATGTAGTAATATTACCCGGTTTGCATGTGACAGTGTAAAACTGACTTTGTGATCACCAAAAGCAGTTTTAGTATAACAATACTGCATTGCTAATCACCAAACTCATGTAATAGCATTACAGTAGTCCCCCTCTTATAAGGCCACCCCTATTGCAACAGGAGAGTGGCCTTATAATGCGGGTGGCCTTTCTAGAGGGGGATGACAAATGCGAATAGTAAATACATGTACATACATGTATATAGAAAGTCACAACTACATTTAATTCTAAAACATTTTATATTTTCATTTAAAAATCACATGCACATTGTGAAATCAATGTGAAACAAACTATTTCATCATTTTCAAAAGAATGCTATGAATAACTATTGATATACATGTAGTTTTAAAACTGTCATTATAATAATGTTACAGATCACATCATATGTCACCAACAGACACTTGAATACAATACCAATGTTCCTAAGAATTCTTATGCTTGAAAAATGTATCCGATGTCATTTGTCCCATGCTTTCTACAGCTTTTCTTTTGTCTTTTTTAAGAATGTCCTGTATTTTCATAATTATGTCCACAAGTTCAACATTGTTTGTTGTGAGGCCGTAATCCATCAATTCTGTGGAATGTAACCATGCAGTCTGCAGTGTAATGCACTGTTTGGCTGGGTTTTGATTTTCACATGTATCACTGTCACAGTCACTTTCCTCATCCTGGCATGTTTCACTTGAATTTCTAGCACCTTTTGTCATTAATGACTCCCAGTTATCACTAATTGTGTTCTCTGTAGCTAATCCATCATCACACTGAACATAATCCTTAAGGGTTGTTCCAGGTGGTATAAGGGGAAGATAGTCCTCTTCATCCCAGTTTTCCTCCTCTGCCTCTGGTACACCCAATACCTCTTGGAAAAACCCACATTTCCGAAAGCACTTTTGAATTGTCTCAGCTGTCAGGACATCCCATGCTGATGTCAGCCATTGGATTGCATCCAGCAGAGTCACCTTTTGTCCTATCGCTGATGCAGCTGTTATATTATCCATCAGGAACAAAATGTGTCTCAGCAGCTTTTTCCTGTAGTTCGCTTTGACTGTCTGGATTATCCCTGCATCCAGGGGCTGAAGTTTTGAAGTTGTATTTGGAGGAAAGTATGAAACCTTGACATTTGACAAATCCAGTTTTGGGTGTGCAGCACAGTTGTCAAGGAAAAGCAGGATCTTTCTGTTCTGCACTTTCATCTGCTGATTAAGTTTGTTGATCCAGGACACAAATATCTGTCCTGTCATCCATGCTTTTTTGTTTGCCTCATACGTAACTCTCAAATGTGCCCGGCTATATCCCTTAAAGCACCTTGGATTTTGCGATTTTCCTATCACCAGTGGATTTTGCGATTTTCCTATCACCAGTGGCTTCAATTTCTCACCAGAACTACTGGCGCAGAGCAAAACTGTAAATCTCTCCTTTGCTTTTTTCCCACCTTTACACGAGTCCCCTTTTTGTACCAACGACTTTGTTGGTAACAGTCTAAAAAATAAACCAGTCTCGTCACAATTAAAAATATCCTTCCTGTCATATCCCCTGCATATATCGTTCAGTCTTTTGCTCCAATCTTCAACAATTTCATTATTAACATCAGCTGATTCTCCACTAAGGACAGAACACTTAATATTGTGTCAGACTTGAAATCTGTGCAACCGTCCGTTACTTGCGGTAAAGTCGTCGTATCCCATTTCAACTGACAAAATTGTTGCTTTTTCTTGGATCATTCGACCGGTGAGTGGAATGTTCTTTGAACGCGCAGTGCAAAACCATTCAAAAACCATTTCATTCAAATCAGGATACAAACATCTCCTGGCTCTAACAATCTTCCTTCTCCGTCCATTCCACCTTCCAATTTCTGCAGAATTGTTTCCCTATCTTTCACGATATTGTTTATCTGAGTCTTTCCGACATCAAATTTTTCTGCCTGGATATCGAACTCTCCCCCTTTTCAGTCAATTGAATTACTTTCACTTTCTCTTCTAAACTGAGAATTTTTCTTTTCCTCGATGACATGTTGATCTTTTTGCAATAACTTATTCCAATGTTGCCAACTACAAGACTGAATAAAAAAAATTTCTACATTTAAACAAAATGCCATGTTTTTAAAGGTGTCGATCTTGTCATGTGATTCATTAGTCGCAGTCTGGTACCCTTTTGATTTTACATTGCTTTACACTAAGTGACAGAAGCCAAAATGGCTTTGATATGTACGCAGAATTGACCTGAACAATAGCACCTCGCGGCCATTAGGATTTGCAATCTTGACAATTATTGTTGTTGTTGTTGTTATAGGGTTTAACGCCATTTTTCAGCACTAGATAGGCTATACATGGCGGCCAGTATTAATGGTGGAGGAAGAACCCTGGAAAACCCCGGGAAGAACCACCGACCCACGAGAAGCTACTGGCAGGCTTTCTCACGTACCCACGTTAGCCGAGCCTGGACTCGAACTCACGCAGACAGAGGTGAGATGGCAGTGATCCGTAACGATCAGCACTTTAGACCACTCGGCCACTCGGGGCCCCTTGACAATTATTGTCAGTAGTAATAGCCACTAATTATGGAAGTGAACAAGCTCAACATGTTACTAAGGGAAGCCATAAAGGCTATCAAACCATTTTCCTGCTGGCTTGTGTATTGTACATCAATACTGCCACTTCTCAGCTGTTACTACTGTTAATAATTGTAATCTTAACAATTATCAGTGGCTAAACCGGACATCTCATGATAACACAGCAGTAAGTCTAATCGGATTACGTGTACTTAAGTTTTTGTATGGATTAAAATTTGAGTCTTTCGCGGCTTTATGGAATAAATGTGGCTTCTCGTGAGGCGTAAATGATATAATATTAACCTTAGTGGTACATGTACTTTAGTCAACACTTCTTTCAGGAACGAAAACCTGACATCGGGAAACAGAAATCGGATTACTTAATACACAATTATGAATAAAATTGGTTCTGGATACATATTACAAAATAAAATGCAGCCACTTGTGAGGGGTAAATTTTATATTTTTGCACAAATATGCTGGCTGCTGGTCACGTTAGCCAGGTGGCTTTTCATGAAGGGTACTTTTGAACACAGATTCATCGGTGCCTTCGGATTCTGGCTGTAAGGAGCGGGTGGCCGCTGGTGAGGGGGGCCGTTCAAGAGGGGGACTACTGTACTCTGTTTCCCAGCAATAGTCTTAAACTGATTTTGTTATCTCCGAACCCTGCTGTAGTAATACTACATTGATAAATACCAAAATCATGTATTAATATTACCCTATTTCCATGTGAAAGTGTACCACTGTTTTCATGATCTCTCAACCTGTAGTACTAATACTACTTCATTGCCTCAAATCCATGTAGTACCATTACCCTTTTCTCCAGGTGAGTGTGGAACACTGATGTTTCTTCTCAAAAACCCTATATAGTACAAATATTTACTGTATATTGGGACACAATTAAATAATTATTTTTTTTTCCTGTCCCAGAACTTATGGTGAAACTTTTTTAACTAGGTTATAAGTCCCAAGACTTAAGAAACGAAATAAATTTGTGTTTAATTTGTGCCCCTCCTCCCCCCCGCATGTTGCAATAATACCCTATTTCCAGGCATGTTAATATAAAATAGATAAAACACTTATTTGATGATAAAATAACAGAAACTAACCTTGTATTGTTATTATTTATTCCTCTCGTTTTTCATCATAAGCATTAAAGAATAAAATATGTCCACAAAATCTGTATAAGTAGCGTAGGCATCGATACTGTAGTGTGTATCGCTTATGTCTGATAACACGACACATTGTTCATTGACGTGAACATTGAGAAACAAATTGTGTTTGGTTGTACTCAAAGGTTTGAATATGTTATCCATTTGAAAACTGGATCCAACAAAATTACAAACGAGAGGGAAATAATCGACCGATTGGTTGAAGATATCTGCCATTCACGCATGACATGGTGTTAGGTGCAAAATAACCAAGACTGAATTATATCCAGGTCAACTATATGAGAGTATCTCAAATAAAAATCATTATTTGAAAAAACATTCACTTGTGTGCAAGTGACAATCTTCGCTAGCATGAGTTACAAAACGGATGATTAAAGCAAATTATTGCTGTGTCTACTATTTACCTGCAACGTCAATGCCCACTTGTATTAATTATAACTACAGATGTCAAGCAGATAGAAGCCCAGGTTGTGAATAAACACAACTGGCAGCGAGCAGTAAACTCATTGTTTGAAAATACCGACAGGACATCAAAGACTAAGGTTATTTTTATTACAAAGCAAGACAACTTTGGATACTTTTAAGCCGATTTTTTAAAAAGGGGATCAATACAAAGGTTATTTTATTATAAAGCAAGCCGACCTCAGAAGCCGACTTTGGATTCTTTTAAGTGTGCCATTTTGTTTTGTTTTGAGTTTGGGTTTGATTTTATTTTTATTTTCTTTGTTGGGGGGGGGTTGTTGTATTAAATATACAAAGTCAGCCGATATGTGGAAGCTAACTTTAGTTCCATTTTTACCGGTACTCATGAGAATTTTGAAGATAAATCAAAACAATGAAACGTGCATGGACATCAATGACCCAGCATCGCCCAGAAGATTTAAAGAAAATAAAATAATTTGATGAATTCGTGAAGGCCAGAAGAGAAGAAGATGATTTTGCCGACAATATGGCGATTATCATGGATGAAACTCTAGTGTACTTTGATCTCACTGCTGGACGGACTGACTGTAAAATGGGGGTTAAAAGTGTAGAATTAGCATGACTGGTGCAGATTGAAAAAATTCTGACTTTAGCCCTTGCAGTTTCCACTTCAGGAGAGGTGTTGCCTCGAACAATAATTATTCTTGGCATGAGAAAGGTAAACAGATATTCATGCATTGAAATAATGAATTGTACGTGTGCAGGAGAAGGGTTGTGTTGATGAGATTATGATGCAGTGGACTAAAGAGTTTTATCTCAAATGCACAGTTTTATATTTTTTAAAAATAAAATTTAAGTTGGAGTGCATTTTCCAACATGTAACTTTGGAATGATTTATAAGTTATCCCATAACTTACTACTAAAAAACCTCAATGTGTTCCAGAACATACAGTGCACCAAAAAATAATTTATTGTGTCCAACAAATATGGTGTCCCAACATATACAGTAAATACAGTAATATTGCTACAAAGATGAAGTTTACTGACATGCATTGATGTTGTTTGTTAATGTGATAACATTACCATATTGTTACTCCTGACAGCCTTGTTGTAGTGATGTTACTTGCTAATGATTCTTTACTACTTTGTTATATCAAAACTCTTGCAGCAATATTACCGTATTTGTAAGGTAATTGTTGAATATCATTGTTTTGATCCCCAAAACCATTAGTAGGTATTACTATATGGCTGAAGTTTAAAGCTGTGCCATAATGTTACTTGCTAATGTAGCATTTCTACATTGTTAAACTTGAAATCCTTTTGTAATAATGCTGTTTCCAAGGAGACTGCATTGTTCTGAAGCTGTCATCACCAAGCCTGGTTTAATAGTGTGGCCAGTAATAATACAGTCTAGTTGAAATTGTTGAAGGTGTTATTTGTACAAGATATTCAGCATACTGAAGTACTTGTACACAACATTTTAATCATCTTAAAATATAGATTTTTTCAACAGTGATATAAGGCACAATTTCTTTCTCATTTAATAAAATTAAAATGTCAGTAGCATCTCATGCTGTTATTTCTGGTAGTTCTTCCATATAAGGCAGATATTTGGGTAATTCTTTCATTAGGAGGCTATCTGAGTTTCATATAAATTCTGTTCTGCTCTTCCTTCTGTCTCTTTTCAACATACAGCCTACATGTAGATTCATTGTCTCCACTAATACAGTGTTTTCCTCACCAATTTTCTGAAATGATAAAATAGTTTATTTGAAAACATTGCAGACACTAGCATGGAAATTTTGATCCACCATGGACGTCTCATACGAGTATTCTAACCATATACTCTCAATATCTGAATTAATGAACTTCAATAATTAAAAATTCCCTATATTATATTTAGAGTAACTACTACAGATATTGCAATATTTGCTTATATTATGAAAATAAAACACATTTAACATGTTTAATCATAGAAAAGCTACTTAGGTCTTATCTCTAGGAAGTTTTAGTTTAAATTATGTTTGCTTCTGATTTGAAATGGTTGTTGGTGGGGAGCAATAATATTACCATCAACGTTCAGATTTTTTTTACTTTAATTTTCCATATTAATATTAGAGGCATAACTAAATTAGATTCTGTTGTACTGATATAGGTAATTCTTCTACTAGATATACGCACTTGTTTCAGAACTGGGCATTCTTGTCACAATCTTCTTTTTACCTTTTCTCTGCTTGTATTTTTTTATTGTTTATGATACATGCAACCACCTGTTGCAAAAGAGATATAAGAACAATAATTTATTTGTTATGTTAAGAATATGGGATTCTTTGTATCTGTTTATGTATAATTAAGATGTCACAATTTTAATAGTATAAATGTTTTTCATGACAAAATCTTCTTTCAGATCATATATATTGCCTCGAACAAATCTTATACATTTTTAGAATCTTCCATGAATTATCATTCTCTCTCACTCTCAATACACAAAACATTTTATGCAAGGTAAGAATGTTCCCATTTACAAGACAGGAACGGCATGCTATATTTAACTGAGTGTACATTTTGTTAGCCATAATTATCAAGTCAGGTATAATTGGTAGACAGGTAAATATATTTTATTTTAAATGCTTCTTTGAAATGAACATTTATATAGAAGGTAATACATTCCACTTTTGTGACAACAGAAAAACACCACCACACGTTAAATGAGAAACATAATCAGTCATTGGGGCAAACATGTTTAAGATCTACCAAATATATGCTTTAAAATTTTTAAATTTTGAATATATATTTCAACTTACTACTGGGTCTTCAAGTTCTTTATCCACCATTTCCTGTAGATGTTCTGCCACATTTATTTCTGGAGCTGTGATGCTGTGAAGAAACACTTTGTTTTTCAAATTTGGCAACAACCAGTATGCTTGGGCACAGGCATACTCCTTCATCCTTTCCTCAGACTACGATATTTCTGACATTTCATTTAGAAATCTGATCCATCACTATCACCACCAGACATTCTATACCTGCACCTTTCCACATTACTTCGTATGGCACTAATATTTATTTTATTGACTTTTGATGTTAGTAAGACTTCTGGTTTCCCAACAGGAAAATTTTTTAAAATTTTGCATTCCAATCTTTTCCAAGGCCTTCTGTTCTGCTATTACCTTTGTAAAGAACACAAACATCTCCATCATCATCTTTACTGAACAGGAAATGCAGTGGGTTAGAATGGTGCTTTATCTGATTGATATGGGGCTCCATCCATTGCTTAATATCAAACAGACCTTGAAGCTTTCTGCCACCTTTTAAGACATGGAGAAGTTTTGGTAGAGTTTCTGCATCCTCTGTTCTGAGCTTCTCAGCAATTCTGGAAAAGGCTGCATCGTTATCTTCATGGGTGTGACCCACATTGAGGAAGGATAGAAGTACCTGATAAATCAAGCAAGTCTTTAATTTTATTAAGTTTCTCTTTTTTAAACAGTCATTAATTTCTCAAAATAATGTGAAGTTGTGTGAATTTATTCTTATTATCAATATTAAAAATACCTCTCACACAAAATTTAGTAACTATATTTTAATCAGCACAACCAAATTGCTTTTATTTGTATGTCTAGTTCTTGTTCATAATATGATTTCAGTTCCTTCTGCCTTAGACCTTTATTTAGAGATTACAATACCTGAAAAAGAATATGAAAAATGCTATTTAAATTTTTGCCAATATATATTTCACTGACATGGTAACAACAGTACAAGTACATTTTATAACATTCACAAATATTTACCACATACCTCTCTGAAAACTGCAAGCCTGACCAACAAGTCACAGAATCCCAACATGAACTTGTTTTTATTTTCATGTCCACAGTTATCTGCTTGAATGTATAATATCTCTGGCAGTTTTCCATTCTGTAATAATGAAAAGCACACACACTGTAACATTTTAAAGACTGCAGAATTTTTAAATATCTAAGATGCAGATGTCCATTAAATATGACTTTTAATTTCAAGTCTGACCTATTAATATCTGTACAGTAGTCAATTAAAAATTAATTAGTATACTGCAGTTGCCATGTACAGGATATAGTCATCTGCAGGGAGTGCATCTGAAACTGAGTTAACATGGTAGGGCCATAATTCCGTTTAATATATATCATTGACTTCAGAAATTCAGCACTGTCTTTAACTTAAACCTTAAAAGAAGTGAATAGTTGTGGAAGTCATCTGAATCATTATGAATGATTCAACAGATAGGAAAAAATTATTTTCTATGTAACTAGTGGGTGGATGACATGCACCAGGTTTATAACAATAATTTTTATTGCTGTCTTTTATATTATTATTCACATTTGTCAACCAGAGACTAACCTTTCCAACTGAATCATGCACTGTCCTGAGTAAAACATTCATAATTAAATTGGAGTCATAACAGTGTTCATTGAGGTCCACATAGGTGTCAACTGTCTTCCGGCCATGATTCAGTACTCCCTGTACATGAGTCTTTAAGAGGCTTGACGGATCAACTCCCTGCAGACAACAAGGATAAAAACATATTGAATACTCTCGGTGCAGTAATATTTCAGTAGTTAGAGTGCATGTCTTGTCACCAGAAGGGTGCATGTTTGATTTTTCATCTGACAAGGCTGGGTCAGATGCCATGGTATGTCTTAGGGAAAGGCACTTTACTCCAACTGCCTCTGCTTGATATAAACCTACCATTTGTTAATTTGCCATTCTACACCAAATCAATGAATCAACTATAAAATACTTGAAATTCCACTATACTCCTGTATATTTATTAGACTCATAGGAGGTGGTATCTAAGATTTGTATATACAGTATACAGATATATTCTTTTAATGCAAATAATATTCTCCTATGTTATTTTTAGGAAGACTGCATGAATGTAGATGTGAAATATGTCATGGCTACTATCCTTAATAAATACTAATGTAGTCAGTGAAAAATTATTCATTTAAACTGGTTTAATTTTATACTGTTTGAAATAAATTAGCAGTTATCTCATAGCAAAGAAAATCTTCATCTCCTATTGATAAAATTCCAGAGTAAAGCATTATTGTACCCCAGTAAACAATCTAGTCATAAATGTACAAATTTTTTATGTGATGGAAAAGAAATATGACATATAGTTTTGAAAGAGAATACTGAAAACTGTTTAGCAGTTTAGTATAAAATCAATTGTACATACATACATACATACATACATACATACATACATGCTTCTTTAAAAGCAAATACTGAATTATAGAAAGCCAATCATTAATAAAGAATCAGTTACTTGTAACATCTTTAATTTAATATTCAGCATGAAAGTGATACAGTTCATGGAAATCTCTACAGCCTGCAATCCAACAATTAAATAGTTTGGTTTATTTCATGCAATATTACTTGTATTTGATCAATTTTATGATAAAATATTAAAATTAAAACCTTTTGAAGTCTTCCTGTGAATTGAGGCAGGTTTGTTTTTGCTGAAAAAAAAGTTAAGAATATATTTTTAAAATTATAAAATGACAGATTTGTGCTATTTAATGGTTTGTTTTTTTTAATGCAAGAAACAAAAATGACTAGTGATAGGTGCTTTGCAAAAGGACCGTGCTCGCTACAGTTTGTTAGCATTGTCCTAAAGAAAGTAAAGTGAGTTTGGAAGCCAAAGTTTGGAGATGTGTATGCAGATAACATAACTTCTCTAAATTATCAGGTGGAATGCTGAAAATTAAATCCATTAAAATCTCATCACTGAAATCGTATCCTTGGTAATGTAACATTGCAAAACCAAGGCCAAGACAACACAGTTATTGGTCAAAACTCTTGTGAATTGCATGAAGCACTAGAATTAAAACGCATTAAAGGACTGTTCAATATAATGGGGATTGTAAAATATACATGAAATTCAGGATTCATATATAAAGTGAAGCTGCAGAAATTAAAGTGAAAAGTATATTAAATAAAGGGTCGCAACTCCTTGAAATTCAAGGTTTCTTTTATATAAAGCTGCATGAAAAATGAAATATTTTTGGGGAAACCAAAGGAAGGAGGATGGTAAAATGAGGTCATGGAATACTGGAATTCAAGACCTTATCAGTATAAAGCTCCTTGCCAGATTTTGATGAAACCCAAAACACCTTGGTAAAAGTATTAAAGTCATGATGATGGGCAATCAGGGGATATAATGCAAGTAAATGAAGTCGTAAAATGCTGGAAATCAAAATTATTAATGGACTTGACAGTATAAAGCTGCTTACCACATTTGGTGTAAATCAAGCAAATATTGGTTTATTTATGCTGCAAAAATCAAAGTCAGGACACCGGACAATCAGGGATCAAAACTACTATTAATAAGTACTCAGAAACTTAAAATACAAACATTTCTGAGGTCTCAAAAGCATAAAGCTGTGTAGTGAAATTGGTTAAAATCCAAACAATTCCCAGTAAGATTATCTTGTAGAAACCAAATTGTTGATGGACAGATAGATGCATATGATTAATGCAGGGCTCTGTCAGCTTCATATTATAATCCTTACTGTCGGTATTTTAGAATAGGCTTCGTCGAACTTTGCCCTTTGATACCTATCCTTTCAGGACCCCTAGTGCTGAGTGGTCTAAAGCACTCACCATTATGGATCACTGCCATCCTACCTCTGTCTGCCTGGGTTCGAGTCTCAAGCTCAGCCCATGTGGGTATTTGAAAAAGCTTGTTAATGGCTTCTTGTGGGTCGGTGGTTCTTTCCGGGGTTTTCCCGGGTTATTCCTCCACCATTTATAGTGGCCGCCATGTATAACCTATCTTGTGCTGAAAAATGGCATTAAACCCTATAACAACAACAACAACAACAACAACGTATCTTTTCTATCTAAGCAAAATTTTGGTTTTAGCTACTAACTGCTTGCATTCTTAATAAATAGTGATGCAGTTTACAGATTTTGTTTCTGAATTAAAGTTAACAATATATGTATTTTCATAGTGTATATCTCATGATTTAAATCTCCCTGGTTGTCTCAAATACAGAATCACTTTTGATATGCATATGGGGTGAGTCAGTGTACCAAATGCAAATCACATACATTTTGGCAAACAATTATGTTAGCATGGAACCCAAAATACTACTGGCAATAGCAAATGAACTGCCAACACATTGTCAATATTTTGTTGCCGAGGAATACTTTGTGAGGATTTAAAATGTTAACTGTCATATTACCAATATAATTGGAATGGTATATTTAACCATCAGTTAGCCAAATGCAATAAATAGACAAGTTTTATAAAGTGTCTTTTCTCACATAAATATAAAGAAGAAAAATATTCTTGTTTTATTATCCTTTAAAACCTGAATGATAGTAAAATGAATAGTTTTGTATATGGTCATTATTGCTCAGCAAAGAATAATGCAGCCCATGACACAATTTCAATGAACAAGACAAAACATAACTTACATTGATCCATGCCATCTATTATGACACTCATATATTTTCCAGGTTGAAGTCTGGCTTTCTCTTTTCATAGTAATAATGTTGTTCATTCCTGTAAGTAATACAAAGTGACAATGAAAAAGATGCAATCTGTTAAAATACCAGAGTAAATCAAGTAAAATGCTATAACATGCAAACCAGGGTTCAGCTTCTAACAAGGTATTAATTGTGACTTTGTAACAGGTCATAACACTATATAATCAATAGATCTGTGCATGGAAATCCTGGTTTCTCAAAACAAGTGGTCTGTCATAGCTGTGGTCTCTCAAGATGGGTTTTACTATAGTTCATTAATGGGTTGCATTTTTATTGTGTTTGGGGCTGTACACTTAGATAAGATGGTATTGCACTTGGTATGTGCAGGCAAGATAAGGGGTGATGTACATCACATACCCTGGTTCAGTTCCCAGTAGACAAAATCACTATGATTATATATATATATATATATATATATATATATATATATATATATATATATATATATATCCCTCTCTCTCTCTCTCTCTCTCTCTCTCTCTCTCTCTATATATATATATATATATATATATTGCAAATGATAAGTATTCTGAGAAAATATTAACCAAACTGTACTTACATCTGCCTCTCATTGTGAACAGACATTAATCTCTTCAAGCTCATTCTCTTGTCTTGATCTCTGGTATTCTCCAACTCCCGTTCAATGTGTACACAAGTACTACATTTGGAGAAGGAATTGTTCTGAAATCAGAGATTAGGGTTAAAATATATAGAAACTTGAATTAGGTCATACTTATCCAAGCTACACCTCCATAAGTATTGTCTGATCCAGTGCTCAACATTGCATGTATTTGTCTTTCAAATCCAGTCAGAGTATGCATGCATGGTTATGGTTTAGAGATCTTGATGCTGGACAAGATATGACACAGGGGAGACTCCCCTATTCCATGTGTCTGATGTAAGGCCCATGTACAGATATATTATATGAATTTATCCTTTATGAAAGTTAACTGTATACATGAACAGTGATTGGGGATCTCATGAGATTTCTATTGAGGCTCTTACATTTTTAAACACATGTAAAATTATGGTGATCGTTTAACTCTTAAGAAGCAAGGTATTATATGTGTTGGACTTCTTATTCAGAAGTAACCCACTTTGAAAATGATATCCAGGTGATGTCAAAATGCAAAGAATTGAAAAAGGAAACAAAATGAATGAAATTGAAATTCAACAGCATGAAAGTTTACTCAAAAGCAAGCTTCTCGCCACTTTAAGAACTGATGATCAGCATAATAAGTAAAACCAAACATGCATGTTGTCCGCTTTAAAAAAAAATACATCATGATAATGATGGTTACAGTTGTTATGATGATAATTACAAGAAGCAACTAAGTTATTATTATTATTTTTTATTATTATTATTATTTATTATTATTATTATTATTATTATTATTATTTCCTGATATAAAGAGGATACGTTTCAAGCCAAACTGGAAATTCATTTGTCATAAACTTGAAACATTAAAATTTTTTTAAATTTTTGAAAGAAGACGAGAAAGATTTACCACGCTCAGAGTGGTGTATTGCATACAAACATAATGCATGCTGTATTTATGATATACATCAGTAGTATTAATCACCAATAAAATCAGTATTGATATTTCGGAACTGCAAGGATAACAAATTGTGATAAATTTCATATTTCACATGTTTTTACAAAAACCTAACTTGGATGTATGTAGAGTGTACTAACAGAAATTTCTTAGAGTCCTTTCTTTAATGCCACTGTGTCACAGAACTTGGTTATTAATGTTCAGCAAATTTATTGATCTGGTGAAGTTAGGTAATTATTGTCACACTTGCATGATATTTGGGTGCAAACAGGAAAGGATTGGGTTTGTAAATACATATTTACTTTATATATGAACTAATATCCAAAAGTTTAAAACCACAATAGAAAAGTTTTAAATGTCTCTAAAATATGACCGTTAAAACTATATATGTTTATAGGGTGCTAATCACAAGGGCACCACTGGAGAATGGGAAGATCCAAGAGTGTAGTTATGAAACCTATTACATATGCCATATCCCTGCCTTTGACAATGACACATGCCAACTTTCAGATCTCCACCCGCAATTTTTAAGAACTTACAGTATGTATGTATGTATGTATGTATGTATGTATGTATGTATGTATGTATGTATCAGTGTACATATAGATGGATGGACAGGCAGGATCATGTGTGTGTGTGTGTGATTTGGATTTTTAATGTAGCTTTGACAATTTTTCAGTCATATCGCTATAATGTCTGCAGTTTGGCAGTTTATAGTGATATCTAGCACTGGGGCATCATGCAGCAGACATGTAGCATGATGTCCCACCCAGTCACATTATCCTGACACCAGGCTGACCAGTGCTAACACTAACCTCTTAATGCTGAGTGCTAAGCAAGGCAGCTGTAAGTACCATTTTTATAAGTCTTTGGTATGACTCGGCCTGGGATCAAACCCATGACCTCCTGCATCCGAGGCAGATGCTCTAACCACTAGGCCACCAGAGCGGTCTTGGCAGGATCATATATCTGACTTGTACAAAAGCAGAAGAATAAATTCATTATGAAAACTGAACATAAACTTCCAAAATATTTTGTAATATTTAATAGTGTGAGTATTTTCAAGATGGCATTGATCGATTCACATTAAAATATTTGATTTACCCTGTTTACATTCAGTATCAGTTAGACCCGAAGTTGAAAGAATGTATCAAGTTCATGACTACTTGGTTTTGATGATAAATATTAAACTGCATACCATTGCAAAACAACGACTTGCTATTAAGGCCAATAGACTTCAGATTTCAATGGACAGTAATGTCCATACTCTTATGATGAACATTATATGTGAGAGTTACAGTCATTGCAATGATGATTTATCACATAATTTGCATTTGAACCATGACAATTATACATGAGTCAAATTACTTAAGTCATGGTCTAAGAAAATTTAATAACCTGTTTTATCTTCAGGTGATGGAAACTTTTATTCCATAAGTCCGAAAATGTTGACCGACTAACTGCATGATGCATCATTTTTGTTTCTTCATGCAGATACTGCTCATAGATGGTCAGTTTTCTAGATTTGTAAGGCAGCATCATATCACCATTATCTGGCATTCTGTCTGCATGGTAGTATGCATAATCTTTAAGCCAAGATATTGCATGTTCTCTTCCTTGTCCTCTCCCTTTTCTGTATTCAGCTGAAATTGTGCCACCCTTAGATTTCTTTAGGTATTTGTAATAGAAATTTTTGTCAGTCATATACAAATATCTGAAGCAAAATCCACAAACATGCTTTCCACCATCAGTAAAATAAGACACATTCCTTTTTTGTCCTTCCCTTCAGCAATTTTGTCAAACAAACACTCAACTCTGCTTTCAAAGCACTTGGTCCAGTAACTATATCTTGTTTGTTTGATATCAGATTGTGTTATCCCTTTTTAGACAGTAATTCTCACATTGTTTTGCTCTCTGTAAGCATGTTGTTACTTCTTTCATAGCTTTTGCCAGGAGGTTGGAGTTACCATAAGTTCTTAATTGTTTGCTCTTATTTGATTTGCATGCTTCATCAAAGCTGCAATTGTATATGCTTAAATCATATGATTAACATGTGCTCAGATTTTGTTGATACATATTTTCATCCTTTTGTGCTGAGATGCTCACATTCATCTGCAATATGAAAATACTGGAATCAGTTAGGTCAAAGAGTTACAAGATAAAATTCATTTTTGATGATTATGGTAATATTAGTATGTAAAAAGCATTTACAAGTAATATTAAACACGAAGTTCAAATCCTATAAGAGTAACAACACAGAATTTTCTTCTATATTCTGGAGGCAGTGTGAGGCATAGTTCTAGTAATCTTACATCAGATATTTTAAATGATCAAATGAATGTTACACTGTTACCTTGGAAATAGGGTAATGGTGCTACTTGTGCTTTGGGATTAACAATGTAGTACTTTTACTACACCAGGTTTTGCAAATCTCATAAGTCAGTGTTAAACTGCTGAATGGAAATAGCTTAATGTCACTACATTGGTTTCACGATGAACAATGTAGTATGGTGGCTACATCAAGTTTTGGAGATAAAGACAATCAGTTTTACACTGTCACCTAGAAATAAGGTAATGTTACTACACAAATTTGGCGATTAACAATGAAGTATTGTTACTACATCAGATTTTGGAGATCACAAACTCTGCTTTACAATGTCACATGGAAATAGGGTAATGTTAGTACATGGGTTTGGTGGAGAGCTGTGTAGTATTGTTACTACATCAGGCTTTGAAGATCACAAAATCAGTGCCTGGAAATAGGGTATTATTACTACATGGGTTTGGTGGATAGCTATGTAGTATTGTTACTACATCAGGCTTTGGAGATCACAAAATCAGTGCTTAGAAATAGAGTATTATTACTATGTGGGTTTGCTAGAGAGCTATGTAGTATTGTTACTACATCAGGATTTAGAGATCACAAATCAGTACCTAGAAATAGGGTATTGTTACTACATGGGTTTCGTGGAGAGCTATGTAGTATTGTTACTACACCAGGTTTCAAAGAAAACAAATCAGTGCATAGAAATAGGGTATTGTTACTACATGGGTTTGGTGGAGAGCTATGTAGTATTGTTACTAGATCAGGTTTTTGAGATCACAATATCCATGCTGGGAAATAGGGTATTGTTACTACATGGGTTTGGTGGATAGCTATGTAATATTGTTACTAAATCAGGTTTTAGAGATCATAAAATCAGTGCTGGGAAATAGGGTATTGTTAATACATATGTTTGGGAATTAACGATGTAGTATTGTAACTAGTACCTTTACTAGTACAACACGATTCAATTTACAACTTCTTGTGCTTCTTCTTATTAAATTTGATATTGTGTATACAAATGTTTAAAATTCCTTTAAAAAGGACAAGCAAGCAATTTCTATTTTATTCTGACAGTCATTATTTGTAATTCCTGAAGTTGCTGCTTTTACAATTTGTAATTCTTGATGTTGCCATTTGTGAAATTTGTAATTTATGATGTCTTCATGGATAATGTTTACAATCAAAGAAAATTTACATTTATTAGTTATACACAGATAATCTTTTTGAGTTATTAAACTGTATATGAAATGATGTTTTCATTTTACATGTATGTTATATGTAGTATTTGTCATATTTAAGTAGAATGTTGTTCGAGATTTGTCATGTTACTTTAATGCTTAACTATGCAAGTAAATAGTAGGAGTTCATCTTTTTAGTGGATAACTTAAATCATTTTATTTATGTTTGCATTAATACAGTTATAGGTAACCTTTGTGTTTGAAGAAACATATTCACTGAATTAGTCTACATGTACTTTTGGAGACAGAATTTCATTGGAAAGTTGTTATGACATAAGTAACTATCATCATAAAGCACTTAAAATTATAAGTTTTGGAGTCTTTTGACTCGGCTGTATCAGATTAGGCAGTTGTTCAGAAAATCTAATTATTAAAAAATACACTGTTGGTGATTTAATAATCCATGTGGCATATTTGTCTAGCACATGATTATTTTATAACATATATAACTTAAAAAACAACTGAAATTTCTAGTTGTTTAAAGTTTATTTTACAATTATCTACTGAAAATTACTGTGCTGTCTCATTTTTGACTTCATGGATTTGTTAATGTTTGTGATAAATGCATGTGATTGTAAACATTTCATACAATCTGTCCAGTAGCCCTGAGTAATTGGTTTACCCAATAAAATCTGTCCAGTATCCCTGAGTAATTGGTTTACCCAATACAATTTGTAAAGTAGCCCTGGGTATTTGGTATACCCAATACAATCTGTCCAGTTGCCCTGAGTAGTTGGTTTACCAAATAGAATCTGTCTATTAGGCCAGAGTATTTGGTTTACCCAATACAATCTGTCCATTAGCCCTGAGTAATTGGTATCCCCATTACAATCTGTCTGGTAGCTATGAGTAATTGTTCTACCCATTAAATAAAGAAAGAGTGCTTAAATTGCACGTGTTGAAAATAGAATTCTTGGAAAATAAATGCACATAAGCCTTGAGATATTTTGATCACAAAATGATCATTGCATTCCTAATTAAATAATTATTTAAATCTTTATCTGATCTTTCATGCTTTAAGTTTGAATTCCATTGTTTAATCTTTCCTTTCTATCTTTAACCATCATTATTTAATATGCCATTAAATATTGCTGATTAATTTAAATATCAAGACTTCACAAATACCTGTAACATACCACTGTCAATATGCGAATATAAAAAATAAATAGAAACATCTTTGACTCATTGCAAATATAAGTATGTGCAGTTATCCAGATGTTACAAAATTGTTATTTTACAAGTATAGGTATATGCAGTTATCCAGATGTTATAGAATTCTTATTTTATAAGCAAAGGATTGTTGACATTCAAGGATGTAGCACTTATGTCAGCAAGCACTAAAGTGTCTTATTCAGCTATTCAGAAACTTTCAAAAGTAGCACCTGGCAAAATATTGCCAAATACATTTATATATATATGTACATTATTTTAACAAAACCTGTATAGATCTCAAATATACCCAATACCACATGTCTAAAATACTTATTGAAAATACTTTGATAGGTAAATATTGTTTGTTACTTGAATGGTTGGGCATAGAAAAAGGACAGCACTATCGATAAACTATTTAATTTATGACACTTAACATTAGTTAAAGTGAGAATCAGGAAGTTGCTGTAACATGAGTTCACAATAAATGCATACAATCTTTATGTATTTATACTTAAAAAGCACCAAACAGAACGTTGCTAAGAAATAGGTTACTTCATAATGTTTGGATTGTTTTCAGTTACAGTGGTTTTTATCTGTAGAACACAAAGCTCATTTGTACAGAATCATCACTTATTATTTCATATTTACATTTACTGTCATGTTGTATCAGAAAGATACAGACCTATTTATGATGATGGGGACTATTTCATTATAATTTGCACTATTAGTTGCTGAATGGAATACATACATTGTTTTAAACATTTGTATACTCTTCATCCAAATTTAACTCTCAGTGAAGGTTGCTGTTGTGTGTCATTTCGTATGATTGGAAAGACTGACAAGAGATGCTTTGGATGAACATAAATAAGGTCAGTGTCTTGTAGTAATTTCAGTTAAATGTACATTTTTTTTCAAAAAGGTACTGGTCTTCATGAGAAATTCTCAAAATAAATAAGCACAAAAATATTATTCTAAAAGTGAAGTATAAAATATTTTCAGTAAACATTATCTTCTGTTTTTCTTATTTTTATTTTACAGTAGTCACATATATACGTTTTAGTAAGCATGTCAGTCTTATGATTTTAGACTTCATTTGCATGAAACATAATTTTTCAATAATAAGACAAACTTATCTGTACAAAAAAATACATGTACAAATTTATCTGTACAAAAGAATATATATACAAACTTGGGGATTTTTATGGGTTGGCTGCAAAAATATAAAGATGACATAAATTACACCATCAATTACATATCTGTATATGAATATTATCCAAATTTAAAATAATTTTTATAATGTTAACTTTGATAATATTTACTTTGATAATGTTGATCTGCAGATATATGATTGGCATCTTCTCTTGGTATATTGGATTTTGTTTCCAAATACATGAATTTGGATATTTCAAAATAAAGTTGACATAGTTTCACATCCACAAACATTTTATATTCTTTAATTTATGTAAATGTTATTTCATGGCACACATGAAAGCATAGACCTATTTACTGTTTTGAAGGTGAAATTTGTTGTGGTTCTTAAGATAACATTAGGGTATTTGCAGAAGTTTTCATCATTAATTTTTTACTATTAGTGAATCTTTCCACTTCTTGTTTTTGGATTATATAAAAGTATTCTTTAAATGTATATGTTTTCCCTACATATAAAAATGCAAATGCGATAAAAATAAGTACATGTAATTTTTTTTCCCCCTGATGTTTCTATACATGTAATTGTGGCCTGTTCAGAGTGTTGATACTATATTTGTCATTAAAGGAACCACTAATACTTGTACTAAACTGCGAGGATGATTACATGCAGGGATAGATTTTTCTTACTTTAGATGCTACTATAAGTTTTATATTAATGTGTGCCCATGTATGAGTAGTTTTACAATTCAGTTGATCACATGTTGAAATTGCAACACATGATATATATTTCCTGGAAAAAATGTGTCTCCTAAGATGTCCTTATACACTGTATGACCCTCAGGATAATGTCATATTACCCAGATGCCCTTACACAATGTATGACCTTCAAGATCATGTCATTTTACCCAGCATTTCCAAGTATTTGGACGTCTAGTACCTTTTTTTTTGTCTTAAAATTATAACTCTGCTTTTATTAGTTCTAAAAGATGTTTCACCACTCAGAATAAATTAAATCAGATATTTTTTGTTTACTCTGTGAATTTCACATTTCTGGAGTATATTTATAAAAAATTACTACCATTGTAATGTGGTTAGGTGAGCTGTCAACCCATGGCATATGTCGTATTGTCATTGTTGGTTGCAACATAAATTGTGCCATGGTAGGCCAGTTCTTCATATGACCTCATAACATGGGCAATAATTATACGGTACGAATTGTTTGGTACATGCATCACATAAACACAATTATCATGATGCTTGTTTCTAGAATGACTATGCTATTGTGATTTCACATTAATCTAACTGTAAATGGAATACTTGTTTCTAGGATGCTTATTTTACTGTAATTTTACTTTAATCTAACTGTAACTCAGATGCTTGTTTCTAGGATGCTTATTTTATTGTAATTTTACTTTAATCTAACTGTAACTCAGATGCTTGTTTCTAGGATGCTTATTTTATTGTAATTTTACTTTAATCTAACTGCAACTCAGATGCTTGTTTCTAGGATGCTTATTTTATTGTAATTTTACTTCAATCTAACTGCAACTCAGATGCTTGTTTCTAGGATGCTTATTTTATTGTAATTTTACTTTAATCTAACTGTAACTCAGATGCTTGTTTCTAGGATGCTTATTTTATTGTAATTTTACTTTAATCTAACTGCAACTCAGATGCTTGTTTCTAGGATGCTTATTTTATTGTAATTTTACTTCAATCTAACTGCAACTCAGATGCTTGTTTCTAGGATGCTTATTTTATTGTAATTTTACTTTAATCTAACTGTAACTCAGATGCTTGTTTCTAGGATGCTTATTTTATTGTAATTTTACTTTAATCTAACTGCAACTCAGATGCTTGTTTCTAGGATGCTTATTTTACTTTAATTTTACTTTAATCTAACTGTAACTGATCATTTTATATAAATTTGTTTCTTAATCTTTTAATCTTTTAAGAAATTCAAATGTTTTTATCATCATATCTAAATAAGATGGACATGGATTGTATTCATTTATTCAGTGCCTTAAACTCTGTGTTTGTAAATTGAAACTTTATTAATTGAAAGAAATAAGAATCTCATTATAATGATATCATACTTATAAATAGTGCCTTAGGTAATGTTTATAGGATCTATTATTATACATGTAAATAGTGCCTTGGATACTGTTTATAGGTTCTACCAAACAAGTATTCACTTTTGCTGTCTAATTACACTGTTCTGTTAAAGAAGCAAGCAGTACATAGGAATTGCTTTGTTTGTTTGTCTGTCCATACTATTATGTGGATTAAGTTTCCATTAACAAAACTTGTGGTGTGGCTTCATTTGGGATGAATTTATTTTGGACACTGTTGTTTGGACTTACTTTTGAATCGCTTTGTCACACATTGCTGAAATGACATGTATAGGTTCAAACTGCAGTTCTTTATTACCTGTTGCTTCCAGACTTGCACTCTTGTTGCAGGTTGGGATGAGGATGCCTTGCTTGTCAAAACTGGGATGATTTGACATACTTTCCAGGATTAATTTAATATTTCAGAAAAGTTTCATTGTTATGGACTGTGACTTTTATATAAAAAAAACATTTACTGTTATTATTCTAATAGAAGCCCTCCTTCTATTAAACGCACCCCTCCCTTTTATTCCACAAAAGAATTAGAAATCCCTACCTTATTGAAGCCTATAGATCTGTATATATCCAGTATGTTATTTCCAGATAATTAAAACAGTACATGAATAATCCAACAAATGTTATAAAATTCAAAACAACTTCATTTATACACATTTTCAACCAAACAGTGATTTACGGTATTCAGCATCCACCCTTTGGAAATTGCACTGCCCCTGGGAATCTATAAGACTAATTATCATATTTAACTTTGATGGTAAATATGTTTTTGGATTAAGGAGCATTGCGTACCAAAACTATTCTGATGTATTCTTGACCAATTGCAAAAAGCCCAGGGCCTACCTAACTTTTCGTAGTCATGCACCCTTTTTTATTTTATTTGACTGTTCTTTGGTTTTGTAATATTTCAGACAAGGGGTATGGCTCTGAATTACATGCTTGTCACATTGTGCATCCTATTGCGATATGTCATGGAAATTTAGCTAAAATCTTCAATTGTATTCATTTTCTGTTAAAGTTATATATTCCATATTACAATTTTCTCATCCATCTCTTTTGATAAATAAAAATAAATATGGGCATTCATAGCTTCAGAATCATCTTACATTTATATACTGATAGAATGTAAAGTTTGTTACATAGTCATTGAAATTGATATATTGCTGAATCTGCCTGAAAATCAGTCTGATATTGATAGATTGCAAACTACAGATTGCTACTAACAGATTGCTACTAACAGAGGCTAACAGATTAGTGCTATTACTGGTTAGGTTTGAATGTGTGTTAAAATACATCCGGGCTCAAGGCTTGCAGCAGTCTACACAGATTTAATTGTCTCTATACATACACCAGTTCAAATAATGATAACTGTTGAAATGTTTCATCCAATGTTGTGTACTTGCTATGTACTAATAGTTGTGGGCTCTGGTGAAATTGTTCATCCAGTTGTTAGGCAATTTTCATTGTATACTGAACATTTTAAGTTTTTTGTTTCTAAGCTAAAGAGCAGGCAGATCCATTTCTGTTTTTGTCTGAATGCACACACGAAAGTTTATGCTTCTGTCACCCAGAGAAGACACAAGTACATGGATAAAAATTGCAACCTTTTGTCTGAAGGCACACAAGAGAGTTTATGCTTTATTCACCTAGAAAAGACTTGTGGACATGGATCAAAAGTACAAAATTTGTCCGATGCACACAAGAGTGTTCATGCCTTTTGATGTAAAGAAGGCTAGTAGAGTGATATTTTATGTTTTAGAGTTTTGGTATTGATTAATTCCTTCTGTTCTTCTGTCCCCAATGACTTTGTTGTCAATCTCACAAAATCACGCACATATGCATGCAGACATGTGGATTGTGATCCATGAAAGTTACTAACAGGCGCCATTGTAAGAAGATAGTCATGTGGAGATAAAGACTGATCAAGTTCATTAACCAAGAGGATAGCACTACTTGTATACACGATTGTTTATTATGACCATAATCTACATCAATGCTTGACCACTATTGTATTAACATGCAATCAAAGTTTTCAGTTAGGTCTGTACGATTGATCGCCAGTACATTGTGTATATTTTCTGTGGCAGAGATAGTCTGAGAATAGTTTCAACTGGTTGAGAATATTTTATTCTGGCAGAGAACATTTCATATAACTGCACATGAGAATATTTTTATATTAAACAATTACCATGGTATATAAATATGGCACAAAATGAACAGATTGATGCATATAGTATTTTGAAAGCATTTGTGGATTCATCCAATTAAGAGATTAATCTACCAGATAGGTGGAGTGTGCATAATGTTACAGAAAAGATTAAATCACTTTGCAGAGGAATTATCTTGGAACAGAAATGATGTGAAGTTGGCAAATATGAAAAAGCCTGAAAAGTCATTATTTGATATTGCTGGACAAAATGAAGCCACTGACATTGACTTGACAACTTTGTACAAATAATCAAATGAAAGAATACTAAATTGATGATGATGATGATGATGATGATGATGACATTGAAACATCAATCTAATATAGTGGCCTAAGTAGTGATGATCACCAAGGATAAATTAATTAGATGTTTTTGGTATTAATATATAAAAACACAACATGTGCAAAACAATGGATTTATTTATCCTGATGATGAATATTGGGAAATGGTAGCATTTTTGTGCATAGTTATTTCGATGTGAAGATACAGAATCTATAGAATCGGTACTTGAGGATAACACATGAAACATAGCAGGGTAAAAGTTTAAAACCAAGGCAATAATTCATTTGAAATTCATGGAAGTGACTGCATGTGATTTCTCCAAATACCCATGTGTATAAAAGTTTTGATACCAAACTTTAAGTGGCATAATATCATGAGACAGACTAAATTTCCTTGTAAGATTACCATTTATGGTATAGAAGCATTTGTAATTAATGACACATAACAACTACCATCCAATAAAGACTAGTGTGAAAGAACTTCGGTCTAGGTTAGACACATAAATTGAGAAGATAATAAACATTATTTAAAGCATATAATTCTTATATAAAAAGTTCACTGGCATTGGGACACAATCAATGCAAATGTGTGTACCTTTGAAAACATGAACTATACAACAGTGAATATCATTATGAATATTGCAAACCACATTTACTATTGTTATGTGTTGGTATACTATGTCTGTCTTAAATGCTGCATTGGAGTCAAATCATGTAATCAGCTTTGCTGACCATGCGGATCTGTGTTTGACGTGTGTGTGTGTGTGTGTGTGTGTGTGTGTGTGCCAGCAATGATTTGGCAGTGCAGCTGTTCTATAAATACCCGACAGCATTGAGAAAACACTTGACATTGTTGATGGAAAAGATACAATAGTTGATGAAATAATAGCCATGATTGAAATTATTGCAGTTTGTAATCCTGGTAGGGTTTTAAAAAGCTTTCAAAAATTTATAGACGGAATTTGCAATTAGAGAAAGATTTCCCATTATATAGCAGTATGCCGACTGTGATTCAACAAAGGCAACTGGCACATGAGTTTGGGATATGAATATCAATCCGTATGCGAAAAGCTGACATACTTGCATTATTAGGACCACAACTGGTTGTCCCAGACCAACTACAGCCAGTTGTAAACGCAATGACAACAGTAAAACAAATAAACATTTGAAGCATGTGTATGATCTACATATGGAAGAAAAGCTGACATACATTATTATGGATGAACCATGTCAGATTGAGATGGCTTTTGGAAGCTGCAGCACAATTAAATATCCAAATTCGACCACTTACAAGAGACTGAATTAGAAAATTACATGGCAATCATCACATACCAGGCAGAGATGCTCGACAAATTCTATCAAAGATGAGTCCTGGAATTATATCAGTGTTACAATGCTCTGGTACCTCAGGAGTCAAAGCAGATATTGTTCTCAATGTGCATTTGACTATGCCACTTGATCGTAAGTCATCAGTCAAGGATGGGTTTAAGATCACAACCCCGTGGTTTCATGGTGCCAGCTTAAAGTCTTAGACCACAGAAACACCAAGGCTATCAATCATAAAATTGATAAAGGCATTGAATAGAGTTTTAACCCATTGGAAAATTACACCAATACAGGATCTGGACGGACTTAAGAAAGATGCATGCAATATGAAGTGCATATTTCCCGATTAACAAGGTTTCCACTGATTATTTTATACCAACAGCAGATTATGTTCTGCTGTGGTAAGTGATAAATGTTGAAAACAATGACAATGTTGTGAGTGGGCAATTTTATATGCTATACATTCAGTGAGTGACAATACAGACCATCAGCAGAAATACTCGCTATGCTTGGATGAACTCTAGTTTTGGTAATATAGAATTTCAGATGCAGGTTACTAAGGCCACACTCAAACGTTTTGTAACACTTAACCCAGATAACGTTAATGTGTTTGCTTGGAACAAAGAAAGCGTTTATCAGGTTTAACTTTCCCCATATATACAATTAAAGATTCACATGGTAGACTGAGATTGATCTGCTGTCGCTGATTGATATGAATGGTTCAGAGTCCCTATCTCATTATGTATGGATAAAGACTTTTTCCCGTTTGTTTTACCGTTCAGAGTCCCTATCTCATTATGTATGGATAAAGACTTTTTCCCGTTTGTTTTACCGTTCAGAGTCCCTATCTCATTATGTATGGATAAAGACTTTTTCCCGTTTGCTTTACCGACACAGCAAGCACACCGGTTAAAAATTTCCATAAAGACGTTGCGTGCATATATTTAGCACCATAGTTGCTTGATGACCATTACTGTGGTGAAATTAGGTGAAAAGCCACAACGTATGATTATGCCAGAATCTGGTAATAGCATTCAAAAATTTACCGCAATGCAACGTAAAATGAAAGTAATGTATGTCATCTTTGCGGACTTTGAATGTTTAAAGGTTTCAATGGAAGATTACAGCAGCCTTGTACAGTCCATTTTGCAGAATGTCTGTTACGGGCCTCCTATGGAATTATTTCTAACACCGTAGAAGGTGGACAATTTAAAAATATTAAATAGCTCCGAGCAATGCCGACGGTTTTGGTGTATAAAAGACTCAGGGTGAAAGGTATATCAATTTAATATCAACATATTCAACTATTTCATCGACAATTTCTCAACCGCAATTTCTTTCGACAAATACAAACAATGACCTATTCACAGTTGCCAATTACTATCCTCATATGAAATTAGTCTTAGGAGAGAGTGGTTCCCTTCGGTGTTGATTCTGTTACTCATCTGTCCGCCTCTTGTTCTTCTCCTTTGGTACTTCCGGTACCATCGACTCCGTGCTCTCCTTTCATTACTGGAACTCTCTTCCACCTCCACCCAAACTGCTTACGTCAAATAGACCTCCCATGTGTTTTCAATGTGTCTCCCTTCTCCCCGATCCTCGGGTGTCGCATCTCACTTCCACCCAGAAAGATTCCTAAAGAAGCATTCGTTCAAAATCAAAACTTAGAATTTCCCTAAAAGTCCTTCCCGCTGTTTAACCAGTGCAACCTCAAAGTACCGTTTAATGCCTTCGACTTCTCACGATCTATCTCCAGCGACGTTCAAACATGTACTAATAAAAAAAATTGGACTTAGTCTGAATAAATTGCTTATTGAGACTCCGCCCTAGATTTTAATATCTCGGTTCCGATTAGATAACGCCCGGTCTCTTTGAAAACTGCCCTGGGGTAATTTATCACTTACCTGTCGCTCTCAGATTCCCGGTTGTGACATCACTGACTGATTGCAAAACACACAAAGGGCGTAGAATTCCCTTTGAATTTAACCTCGAACGGGTCTTTGCGTAATGGTTACACAACACACAAGCAGTCTTTTTGTCCAGAATTGGTCTACAGTCGAAATCTTGCATAATACATATAACATGAACACCTTACTAGAAACTATATAATTATGCAGATCATGAAATTTTATTAATGTCAAACTAGAGAAAACCTTTCATATTAATGTGTTGTCGATTTGTGGGGATTTAAGTGGATTTTGATGGAGTTGAGTGGATTTGGGTGTTTCGTAACACCGGGTTTTGATCCAATCGCATGTGATTTCACTATTTAGTGCTTGTATAACTTGCGAAAGTCGTGCTACCTGTTCATGAGATTGAGCACTCTGGGTCCGAGACCTCATCAATTATTTTTGCTTACATTCACATCCGAATAATCATTCTGTAAGTGTACTGTTAAATCGTTTCACAGTAGCTTTGTTGCGATATATATTAAGATGTCCAACACGAACCCGTATACATTGTTTTGTTAACAGTGCAGTAACAGATCTGAAAAATTCTTGACCTGAATCGACTTGTAATAATCGTGGCCGTGGTAATATTTAGCATGCATAAATATGTTTAAATGTATCTGCTACACTTACTGAATCTTTTGACGTCAACGACTCCGCGTCCTTTTATTTACTGGCAACATCTACAATGGTTAACTCATACTTGTATGTGCATGCTTGCACACAAAATGAAAGATCAGCTAGATGAACCTCGTTAGGTGTTTTGACCTCAAACCAACCACTGGAAATCTTTCTTGGTACAAGTAGGTAAATTTGCTGCAGCGCTTTTGTTTGACCAGCCATGCTCGAGCAGCGTATGGGTGTCCTTTTCCGCACTTGCCAATTTTTCAACGGCAGCTTCACCTTTCCAATAACCACGAGGACTGTACTTGTTTTGTATAAAGTTCGCTCAGAAACCATAATATGAAGATATTTTACATCCAGCGAATGGACTTTTACGCCTCCTAAAACAATCTTGGCCTTCATTTCTCCGTTGTCTATATATCAGTCGATTCATTCTCGTAGTGTAGGATTAAATGAGTTGAGTGTTAGAATCAATTCGTAGCCCTTTGCCCAGCCTACAGTAATTATATCCTGAGATGTGTCTCCATGGTGCTCTTGTGGCTTTACTAACGCGGCAATACCTCGCTAATGACTTTTTATTCTGGAAAATGTGAAATATTTAGCTGTACATCGAACAAAAGTTCCTGAGATTGCGACTCTACCGTTGCGTGTTTGAACTCAAGTTAGATTTGCGGTACGAGTTTTCATGCGGCATCGCTCGCAATACGAAGACACGAGTAAGGTATGCAACAATTATATTTAAAATGGCATCACGTAAAAGGAAATGATCCGAAGATGCTTGACTTCGTCATTGATGCCATTGACCTTTCCGTCCAGGTTAAGTCCAGATCACTCAGGCAGGGTGACATGTTTCCAAACTCAGTTTGTGCGTTAATTATTGGTCAGGTTGGATAAGGAAAAACTAAACTGTTGTTGCATCGGATTATGAAATGGTTAACGTGGCATCGTGTGTACGTGATTACGCCGTCAGCAGACAATCAACCGTGTTATGATGTCCTCAAAGATTTTGCGATCGCACTTAAAGCATCATAAAGAAGTAAATCGCAACCATTGATTTCTTTTTTCACAATCAATGAAGCCCCATTTCATTGATGATTTTGATTCAAGTGCAAAAATCTTGTTGTCTACGACGATGTGACACTTAATCATCAAATCAATCCCGCGATATTTTCCCGAGGTCGATATTAAACACAGATGTGGTTTATTTGACTATATACTCACACGTGCTTAAAGTAAATTCGACATTTTAACGCTATATCATGGTATTGATGCACATGGTCTCGCAAACATCATTGGACTTGGTGTGGCGTAGATATTTCCTAGGATGAGTTTCGGAATATTTGCTGATGTCACCCAGGAGCCGTATAGTTTTCTCACTATTGACCCGACTGGTAGACAATGCAAGTATCGCACAGGCTTGTATTAAACAATTTAAAAATATAGGAGAATATAGTGAGCGTCACTGCAAAGCTGCGCACGAACACCAGGAACTGATTCGCAATGTTTTAGTTGGCCGCAAAAGTGCCTAATATGTGTCACAGTCGCCAGTCGCGACAAACTGTATGGGAAGATCTTATAGTCGGCACTGAACGAACTTTTGCATCACCGATTAAAACCACATGTGAAACCGCGGCACTTGTTGAGGATATTATAAAGGTCACAAGAGCAACCTTGAAACAGATGGAGGCGCTAACGAGAACATAAGATGAACCGGGTCCAATTCATAAGATGTCTAAATGCACGAAGGATATTAACAATGCCATGAGGGCAACCGCGGAAACTAATCAACACTTGCCAGAGGAAATTACAGAAGTCAAAGAAGGAGAAACTGAAGAATTCTTTGGTGTGGTTACAAAAGTCAACCATGTACTTGATGAAGACGTCAGAGAGGCAATCTAGAAGATTCCACAAACACCACCACCAATGTACGAATCAGTGATCGGAACAGACCAGCATATTGTTAATCAATGATGTTTCCAGTGAAATACATATGTATGCCGCTGTACATATACTCCCGAGTAGAAAAGATACATGTTGAGAAAACCATCTGGATCATTAACGCATGGCCCAGGTGGGTATTCAGGGAGATTACCGGATACAAACAAGCCACTAGCAAGGCATGAGAATAATACAATAAAACACTTGATAATACAAATCTGGAGACTTAAAGGAAGGCCATATAAGCACTTTATGAAAAAGTTGAGAAGGGAAAACTCTACGAAACGAGGACCCGGGAGACTTAGAGCGAAGAACAAAGAAATGAGAATGCTCTGGTGGACTCTGTGATCATAATGATCTTGCGGATCAGTTAGAAACACTTGTGGGGTAGGTTCATGCCAGTAACAACGCACCAGAAGTTATCAACCAAGCTATATCGATTTGTCAGCGGTTGTTCACCAATAACATCATGTACCAAGGATGCATGAACTTGTCGAAGACATCAGTGACGCATATTATGACGTAGATGATGAGGTTTGATGCTATTGAAAAACTTCTTGTTTTACGTGAAATCTGTGTTGCTATGCAACGTGTTATTGTAACTAAAACTTCGAGCGTAATCTCGATGATTGCAACCTCATCAACGAAACTAAAATTTAATGTGACTTTATACTAATTGCCATGTGGGAAGATCGCACACTCAAGACTGCACTGGCATCGTTGCGAGTTTATTTCAGGTGGCCCAATATTAGATCACGGCCGTTTGGTGGTCTTGGTGTAAATAGTTGATTTTTGTTTTCTGTATACAGTGGCAACACCTTGAATAATACATTTCTCATGGGCGCAAAACGACAATGCCGATTACGATGATGATGCCTAAGATGGATTTGTCAACAACGAAATAGAGGTGTTGTTCAACTACGATGTTTATCAAAGTGTTATGATGTATCACAATGATATAATTCAAAATGTCGTTGGATGAATTCACAATGATCCCAAATTAGTGATTTAGTCCAAAATGTTAATGAGCACTTTGTAATTCCAATGAATAATTTTGAAATAAATGATTCCTTTCAAGTCACATCTGAACACAACAGTAAATAAATGCAGAGACTGAACTTAAACTAGGAATGAAAAAATTATCTTTATCAGAACCCTTATATAAACAAAAAAATGACCTGGATGCGGGTTAAAAGTTTGTTTTCAGAACATGCTAAGGCAACAGACCTTAAACTCAAATATCAGTAAACAACTTATTTATATAAATACGTAAAAACAAAATTAGGTAGGTATAGAATTTCCCAGAGAAAAATCCTGGTCCTGAACCGAAATCCAAAATTTAAAAAAAAATGACATTAATCAGATATGCCCAAACTCAGTTACCTTGAAAGCTTATGCACACAACAAAAATTAAATATACATAACACAAACATACATCCGATAATACAGATTATAGAATGTATACTACTGGGAACATCAAAAGTACGGTAGGAATTGCTGAAACGCCACCTTTAACTTGCGTTAACAACAGTTTTATCTTTGTATTTCTACAGCGTCGACTGCAAAACATTGACCCACTGAGGTTTTCGTGTGCGATTCCTCTCCGTCATATATTTGGGTTTTGCAGTGATCTTTGCTAAGTTATTTTTGGAACCAAACATGCATTCACATTATTCCGTGAGCAAAATGCCAAGAATGCAGTTTGCCGTGATGAAGGTTCCCCTGCTGGCAAAGTTGAGTGGTTAACATTGACTTTCTGTGAATTCGCGTGCTAACCTCTTCGCTAACCACGGCAGAGCGTTTGTTGTTTATGCAGTCTGGAACCGCGTCAACCTTTTCGTTTCTCATGCATTCCACAGACGCGCACCCTACAAGTGATATCGTGGGACAGTTTACGTGGCTAAAGTACATAAACATGGTCTAACTGTATGAGAACACGTGTTCGTGGCATTTCAAAACGCAGTTCGAGATAATGACCAAACATGTAGCAAGATGATACTTAACCACTCACAAGTGACTGAAGTTTCTCTGCGTTTAAACTGTTATCAGGAACCTTCTGAAGAAATTTTGCATAACCTCCCAGGCAATCAAATCACACGTGCATATCACATATCACAATTTTGAAACTGGTATGAAAATTTCCCAGCACGACTTTTGTACCCGATTTATTACTTTTATTTGGAATACCTAGAGTTGTTCAGACAGTCCGTGGTTGACATGTACTTTTTCATGCAAGTGTAGGTGCTGCTCCAGCCGGCGGTTTCAGATGTTATGCTGTGATCCTCTCCGAGAAGACTCTGTTGGTTGGATTGGAAGTTGCGGGTGGTTAAATAAGGGTCACTTCGGTGCTTGTGGAAAATATATTGAGCGATTAGACCAGTTGCCTTTTCAGATAATATTGTCCCAGTATGGTTGACCAAAACACAACTTAATCAGCTTCATGCTGCTAAACTAAGAAAATCCACCTCGATGACATCAAAATTATTCAAGTCATGAGGTGGTACAAAATGAGAAGAAAAAAACCCCCACAACAACAAACAATAAAAAAAACTGTTGGAATAATATTCCTGGTGGTGATTCCATCACTGTTAGCGATTGCGACTCCAGTGGTTAAAAAACAACAGCAGTCGGAACAGAATTCGGATGGCTGTAAAACAGAAGGCTATTGGTGGGAAAATCTATCACTTTTAGTCTCTAAAGGAATAAAGTGAAAAGAGAAAGGTCTTCGATTACCAGGAACAGTTCATAGAATACCCATAGGCAGAGGCTTTAGACTACCAGGTATAACGCGCAGGAGCCATCGCCACTCGCCAATTTTTATTTACTTGCTATGGTACAGTCAGTCAAACATTTTCTAGGTGACTATATACGGGGTGAACTTGAATCAATGACTCCACGCACAATGGAAACCGGCATCATTAACCTGCATTTGACAACGTAAAAACATGGAACGCATTGGGTCGCATATATGATAATATCTCAACATTTATTGCATTTTGACTGGTACGGACGGGCACCGTCACTTGAAGTTGTTGGTTATTTAACCCTTGGCGGAAAACGTCGTCTAACACTGTTATATTCAAGTCTGCCATTACAAACCCTATTAGATTGGCCAATGTGCAGTCATCGTGTTGTTGACGCGATACGTGTACCTGTTGGAAGCACAACACCACAAGCGCTTGTATATTTTCCATTAAAGTATACGTTTAACATTACTGACGCTATTCAACCAGACGCGGTGCTGATGTGGATTTGAGCAGGTTTGGCACCAAAGCGGATTTTGTGCGAGTTTACCAGCTAGGTTATTGCTGACGTTGATCCGGTCGAGCTTGTCATTTTTGAAGCTCAAGCTAGAAAACATGAAAGTCTAATGTGGGAGTTCAAGTTATTATTATAAAGCTGTGAGATGCAGTTACAAAGAATCTGGCTGAAATCACTGAAAAAGGGGAAATCAAACGCGCCGGCGTGTTGCTTGCGTTTATCAACTACTACGTCGAAACTTCCAACGACGGGATGAAACAGTAAGTTGATGAACAGATCACAAATGTACCCCCACCACCACGCGAAGAAACTTCATGGAGCCAGATTCAACGAATATTAATCAAAGGAGTAGAGAAACAAATTGCCAAGGCGATTTTAAAAAATGTTCGACTTGTTTTTAGTCCTGTTGAAAGTGGTTTTGATAGACGTGAACGTCACATCTTAAAGGTGCTCGAATCCGGATCATACTTGTTTACCATAACCGGATGTAAGGGTACGCCGGTTTGAAATTAAATATTCATAAATGGTAAATATCTTCTTGATATTTTACCATTTATTTCACGAATTGAGGAAAAGGACACTAGCGAATTTTACACATATATAATATCAACATCATAGTTGTGGGAGATAAAATTCAGTTCGAAGGACTCAACATTTATCCGGACGCGTACATAACAGCCTTTGGTGTTTGTGTTTAAGATTTGATTTATCATTATATATAAGTAACGGATTCTGACCACGATGACGAGGTTGCGGAAATTGCTGCGGAGGTGTTGGACCCTCTGACCAGTGATGGTAGCACTGACAGAAATTTTGTTCCGCTTAGTTTATAAATATCTGCTTCAGAATTGCGTTAACAAACCCTCATATACACTCAGATTTGTCAAAAATGGAAATATAGCGTTGGGACTACCCTGATGTACAACTACCAACTCGAAGAAATCTTGGAATCATTGCATAAGCACGTGTAAATTCTCAATCGCTGACTGCACTCCCAGGCATGAAAATACCCAGGGATTGTTCTACAACGATGAAGTTCAATTCACCCCTGAATCCATCCCGACTGCATTTACTATTGATTATGTTACACTAACATTAACTCAACCGTGAAGAGTACAATCTCGATTGTTATTCATCTTGGACGCACTTGTCCATGTAACAGTTATTGGGCGAAGACGAGAATAGTAGTTTCAGACACTATTCAATGGAGTAATCAATGTGGTTTCATATGAGCGTAATGCCAAGACTCAAGAACGCACAATCGACAGAGACTCAAATATTCCTAAAACAGAGCTTTCCTATGACTATATGTCAGTTTTACCAGTAATAGAGATTAATTGGTTAGAAGCGCGTGTGCATGTTGCACTCGATCTTGGTCGACCTAAATTTTGATTATATTTTATACTGCCACTGTATATATTTTGGTTTTCTTTCAACAATAACAAGGAAGGACTGCAGATGTGCGAAAACGTAGATCAGTTTCAGTTAAACAGTTCTCTACTGATGCGAATTATGTGATCACTGCGAAATATATGTACGTATTGAACAATAACTTGTATGAGGTGCATATTATATTTCATCCAAACCACATTAGGTCACTGTGGAACATTGTCATAAATTCACATTGCATATTATCCTGCCAGGATACTATTCATATTAATCAATCAATTAAATTGTACTTTCGCATCTGATTTCTTACAAATCATTAAAATTTTTCTTCACCCTTCTGTAAAACATGCCACAAAGTGATCTAAAGATTTCTCACATGACATCTGCATAACAGCTGATGAAAGAGTGCTTGACCAAGAAATCTGGGTTAATAAGATTCATTCTATGAAAATAATTTCAAAATGAGGTAAGTTGTTTGAATATTTATGTATTTGAGCTCAAATGGTTGAAGAAAAGGCTTCAAAAGTTAAACAGATTCTCTCAGCTGATATCAGAATGGACTCAAACTTTGAACAGTCTATTTGATAATTTTTAAATTACTATCTAATCACACTCAAACATTTTGAGCTGAGTCTGAGTATGTCTTGTGATCTTTTTGGATCTGACGAATTCATGCAGTGGTCATGCCTTTTGTGTTTTGCAACGGGATGAAGCCAGGTGAGGATGCATCTGGCGGAAAAGCACAAGAAAACATGAATGAGCTAGCATGGTATTATGCTACATAGGCCAGACATTCTCAAACTTTTGAGTAAATTCCTACATATTCGGTTTATACAATCATTTCAATATATAGAAAAGTTTGCAAAAATTAATACAAGTTTTATAGACTCAGATGCGTCTACAAGTGAAGATTGCTTCCGTAAAGCAGACAGCTTCATGACAAGGCTCGTGTGCATTTCGATGATCTACAGAAACATAGCGCTATAAGTACTATTGACGTGGTCAAATCCGTGGCAACATGTTACTAAATTCAAACAATAATAATAATAATAATAATAATAATGAGAAGACGAAGAAGAAGAAGAAATGCTGGACGGAAGTGCGGAATTGGACCATTTGTCCTGAATATATGCATCTGTGTGTGCATGTGTTGTTTACTGATTCAAAAAGGCCAAATCCATTCAGTAATCACAGACTAGAATCGATTGTTTTAATCAGCTATACAAGTTCTATATATTCAGGTATTTGGATATGAACAATGTTAAAGTCAAATATATCTTATGATACATAATTCCTCAATAACCTTTTATCTTATACATCATCTCTAATGACAAATAAAACTGCACAACGAAACACGTGCTATCATTCGACTCAAGCCAACTTTAAGGACACATATCCATTTTTGTTCAGATACTAAACACATGAAGTAGTTTGCTTCATATAACGTATGTTTGACCATCTACTGTGAATTACTCATTACACGGTACAAGTGCGTCTTTGTCAAATATTAAAATTGCAGATGAAATTTTAGTGCAGTAAAGATGGAAAATCTAATATAAAGCTTCTTGTATGAGTTCGATTAGGACTAGACTAGTTGGAGGACTGGAGGCTAAAATTAAATACAATTTGGGGAAATTTCCTTACTTCGTATTGTATCATTTACTGCCATGTTCATGAAAGCTTCAAAACACTCAGTTCAATGAGGCATATTTAAGACAAAAATTTTCTGTCAATTCACATTCGTTTTGAAATTTTAGCGGTATATGTTATTTCGGCATCGTTCCTCGTGCCAATTTTAGGAGCAAGTGCGTGAAGAGAAATATGAAGTGATATGCTGACTTTTTTGCATTCTCTCCCTCCACACACACACACACACACACGCACGCACGCACGCACACACGCACTTGATCGCGAAGATATACAAATGCTTTTAACGTGATTTTATGGTGCTCTATCTGCCTTTTTCACTCTTCACATACACATGGACAGCATGCACAAGATGAAAAGACTCACATACATATAATCTTCTTTTTTGTGTCTGCCTGCACCGCTCTTTTCACATACACACACACTCACACACACGTAAAACCACATACTGACTTCATGTCAATATCTGAGGTCTACAAATGACAACTCACTCATGCGACACCTCGCACTAGATTGTGTCGCTTTCAAAACTGTTCCATTGTTTCAATTTCTTTTGAAAATTCCCGTTAATATAGGTAAACAGCAATCAATGTTGGCCTCCCTATGTCGGTCGACTTTATTAAAAAAAAGAAATCGGCACATTTAAAAGAATCAAAAGGAACCAAACTTGGCTTCCTTATGTCGGCCGACTTCATAAGAAAAAATCGGCACACTTAAAAGATAACAGTCAGTTTCCGGGGTTGGTTTGCTTTGTAATAAAATAACCTTTGTATTTGATATCCTGTCGGTAAGTTTAAGCAAGGAGTTTATTGCTCGCTGCCAGTTGTGTTTATTCATCACCAAGGCTTCTATTTGTTTGCCACATGTAATCATAATTGATGTTTGCAGGGCAAACAGTATACACAACAAGAACTTGCTTTATTAATACTTTTGTAACCCATGCTAGCGAAAAGATTATCATTTGCACTCGCAATGAATGTATTTGAAAATAATGATTTTAATTTGCGAGACACTGTCGTACAGTTAACCTGGATACAATACAATCTTGGTTAGTTTGCATCTTGTAACTTATTATGCGTGAATGGCAGGTGCCTTCAAGCAATCGGGTGATATTTTCGTCTCTTTTGCGATTTTGTTATTTGACATAAGTGATACACACTACAGTAAGGATGCATACGCAAGCCGGCATCCGCTACATATACGGAGTTCGTGGATATATTTTTTTCTTTAATAGATTTCGTATGATGAGAAAAGAAGGAATAAATTATAACAACGCAAGGTTAGTTTCTTTCATTTTATTTTCAAATAAGTGTATATTTATCAAATATTTTGTACCGTTCAAGGGGTGGGGGACAAATTCAACATAAAATTATTTCCTTTCTTATTTGTATGGAATAATGGAGCAAATATGATTGACGATATTGACTAGTAATGACAAGCTTTTAATTTACGCGCGCACACACTAAGACAGCTTAAAAATAAAAACAAACAATAAAATTAACTGGTAAAAGCTTCATATTGCAGCAACTATATACTGACAAAATGTTCAACATTATTCTCTCTCTCTCTCTCTCTCTCTCTCTCTCTCTCTCTCTCTCTCATGTGTAATCGAGTGTGTATTATATGCAGCAGTGTTACAACCTGAAGCCTAAAATAAAATATATTTGTTATAATATCTCATGTACACTACCCTTGGAAAAATGTATACGTATTCTGTAGAATATTATCTGTTAAGTATTGTTGTTTTATAAATCAATATTGATAATTTGACCGGAAGACATAAATTGAGAATGTCGTTTTGCAGATGCATGTATTTGTTTAGCATAAAAAAATGTATATAAATATTTTAATTAGAACGAGCAAGATATGTCAGTTTGTGTCTTCTCTCATATTTATGAGGGTTTTTTTTAAATATGAGCTTAGGTTTTTTTCCTAAAACCTGTTCCTAAAACCTATCTTACATAGTATCTACATGTTGTTTGAAGAGAAAGAACTTGTTCAAACTAATTGTCTTGGGCCGAATTGTCTTTGGACCAAATTGACTATAATCCAGCATAAATGATACAACTTTCCCATCCCTCGCCCTATTCGATCCCACAGCTTGAATCCACTTTTTTTTTAGTAAATAGGGTCTTTCTGAAAAAGAAAGAACCCTTTATCGCATCATCACTCTTTTGGTTACATCCATATGCAACACAGTGCACCATATTTGCTGTACAAAAGCACGATCGTAAGATATATCACATAGACATTTTACGTCGGGAAATTAAACACTTGAATGGCTAGGTTGAATAGAAGGGATAAATGTACGTCATATCCGTTTTTGGCACGCGGAACCTACCGATTGTGTACGGAGATTGCCGAAATAATTTTTCATTTAAAAAAGCGGATTTTTAAGTCTAATTAAACATTTTTATGGTGTGCATACATAACAAATGCGTTTTGTTTATGACCATAATAATATCACACGTTTGTACAATATAGGTGGCCAGTGTCCTTTAAAGAAGGAGGGAGTATGCGTGCACTGGTTACCTATAAATTGTAGTTTACAGGTTGTGCAAATATTTCAAGACACGTTTATTTATTCAAATATTGTCCACGTTAAAGTTATTTCCACTGATGATAAATCTGACAAAGGAGCTGCCTCACATAATCCGTGCACCTTGTAACTTTATCCGTGTTCAGACTGGTTTTGCGACAGGATAGGTTATAGCGAGGCGTGCTTCAAAATATTGCGAATGGCTGCCGGATTGTGATCTAATGACAAGCCTGTCATCATTTCTTTCTTTCTGTCTCTTCCTTTCTTCTTTCTTTCTTTCTTTCTTTCTTTCTTTCTTTCTTTCTTTCTTTCTTTCTTAAACACGTTAATTTGCTTGAGAGGACCCTGGCTATAAGCGCGCGTCGAACCTGCTAAAAAGAACAGGGAAAGTTAAACCTCAAAGACTGTCCAACCTTACGTCACTAACTTCAATCGATGAGGTCCGTGATAGAATCTTTAATGATAAAAAAATTAAAACATTTGGTGTTTCCTATAGTCCTTTAAACGTGCACACGGTCTGCAACGTGAACATAAATCAAAACAGAAAAATTTAAAATTCAACGCATCATTGCTATTAAATTTGGTTTTGTGAAAATAATTCAACTGTGTCTCTATCGTATTAATGGTTATGAAACAGCTAACATATGAATCTAATACAGGAAATGGTTGGGAACATTGCTTAACTTTCCGGTAACACATACATATATCCTCTGCGCGACAGGTGATGTCCTTAAGTCGCTTGTCTGTCGACCACTGGTAGCATATATTCACCCTAATGTGAAACAAAAGTCTTAAACGAGCCATAGGTTTCTCACCTGATTTACATGTGCCTAATTGCCAATGCAAGGGTGCATGGCCAAGAAATCTGGGCTAATAGGACGAATGTGATCAAAATATTCTTAAAATATGTTGAGTTGTTTGAAAAGTTATGTAATTTTCGGGCTCTACTGGTTGAAGTCAAAGATTAAAAAATTACAACAAATTCTCTCACTTGACATCAGACTTGAATAAAACATTGTACATCCAATTGGTTAATGTCAAATCACTAACTGATCACATTTGAAACGTTTGAACAGAGTCGGATAATGTTTATATTATCTCTCGGGGCCAAAAGAGCTTATGCAATGGTTTTGCTTTTATGTGAGTGCGGATCCAGTGACGATGCACAAGAAGTCAATGTAAATGAGATGTTTATTTATGATGTGCAAAATAATGAACGTGTAATTTCTGACACCCTAGCCCAAAACCTTGTTCCATCGCACATAAACTAATTAAAACATGTGCGAAAGACCGGGCCTACACATGCACAAAAATATGATGATTTTAATGCAGTTCTGAATTTTATAATCTATTAATAATGACCCTTTACACACCTTAACTGGCATGTATATTGATTTCACATAATCTTAATGAAATAATATGATCCACAAACACATGAATATTTATATGAACTAATGCCGGCATAAATCATCAACATGTTTACGTAAATGTATGCCTAGTTTTGTGAATAGATCCGATAAAAATAAATAGGGTTCATCAAAACAAGTTTGTGAAAACACATGAAAATTGTGCGTAGCGTTCATCAGCATATATAAAAAGTTTATAGCTTATTAACAAATAAGACCACTGTCTAGATTAGCATTCATATAGCAACATTGACTTTCAAGTGGAAAAGTATACACTATTTGTCAACCAATATGATGATGTTATTTATTGACATCCGTGTGACATGCCCAATCAGGGTGAGGTTGGATCTAAAACAACATCAGCAAAAGCATACGAATGAGATGTTTCTAATTTTTATTGCAAACTGATGATAATTGAATCTTTGACACCCTACATCAGATCTTACCGTATATCACACAATGAAATTAAGCTAAAGAACTGGTAGTCATACACTAATCATGCACACAAAGTTCGTCAATGGATTATACCAAAATGGTATAATCCCTCAGTGGATATTGTGAGAGCATATTTCATCAAAAACAACAATAAATGGTGTCATTTAATATGGTGAATATTCCATACATTGATATGATGCCGTTATCCCCTGGCATCTTAATGATGAGCACGAATACTCCCGATCTACCTCTCCCAATAAATTTTTGAGGAATGATCTCATTTAGGCCACTCTTTCCAGACTGCTGTAGGATTTTACAAGAACCTCCTGTTATGTATATTTAATTTGTATTGTTTGTTGGCTTTCCTTAACGATTAACATGTATGTACATGTGTATTTTGCACTTGATCATGTCCAAAATCAAGCTAATGATGTGCTGTCATTTGGTTCAGTCCAACTGTAGGGACACAGTTACGTCAATATTGTTGCTCTGATGCTAAATACATGAAGTAGCTTGATTCATATAATGTACGTTTGATCACCTACTAGGAATACCTCATTCCACGCTGCAGGTGCGTCGTTATCAACTATTAATAATGCAGATGAGCAAAAGGTCGAAACTTTAGAAAATACTGCTGGTACAGCCGACGATTATTCCCTAACTCACAAAGCGTCTTTCGTCAGCAAGTCTTCCCCTCAGCAGTCTTGTGGTAAAAAGCCATTTAAGTCTAATACGAGCACGTCTAAATCTCAGTCTGGCACAACCTTTAGGAATCATGTTTCTGATAAGACTAATTATAAATCCTTATCTCTTCCTACGTGCACTTATTGCATGAAGAAAGGGCACGTTATTTCTGATTGCTACAGATTGAAAAATAGGAAACAGAGTCAAGATATACCTATTCCAAATGTTCTTATTTCTAAGAGGTCAAGTTCACGGTCATGTATTGAAAGCAATTCATTTGTCGGGTCAAACAAACCCCAGTCTGAATTTGCAATGGAGAATTATGAACCAATCATGTCGAACGGTTCTATATCACTCAAAGATATTTCTGCCAATCATATCCCTATTATACTTTTAAGGGACACGGGAGCTTCTCATGGTCTTTTATTGTCAGGGAATTTGCCTATTTCTGAGAAGTCTTCTTCTAATGACAGTGTTCTTATTTAGGGAGTAGAGTGCGGCTTTGTTAATGTTACTCTCTTTTTGTCACCAGACTTAGTCTGAAGACCTGTGACAGTCGGAAAAGAGTCGTCTTTGCCCATCGAGGGTATTCACTTATTTCTAGGCAATGACCTAGCTGGAGATAAGGTTGTGGTTAATTCACCTGTAACTAAAACACCTTGTTTGGATGAGAAAACCCATCCTACTGAAAAAGAAATCCCAGATTTATACCCAGCTTGTGCGCTTACCAGAGCTATGGCAATGAAAGCGCTTCAAAATGATGCTGATCTGGAAATTACGTCTTTAGCTGACACATTTTTTGGTCAGGCTTTTCATGAGGTCACTTTTACTCCTGGTATGTGAAACGTATTCTTGATCCACTTAAGGTCAGCGATTCTATAAAAAGGTTCGTCCGAGCCTAGCACATGACCAAAAGAAAACGAAGTCAGGATAAGTAAAATATAAGAGATTTATTTATACAAACATTGGAACAACACAATACAGACAATCGTATTATATACATTATTTACCCATGTATGGCTTCTGATAATAACCCAATGCAGGAGAGGGATATTTGAGACTTACAATGACTTTACATTACTCCACAATTTGTTCAATACAGATCATCTCATATTTGTGGATTGTAGGGTTAGTAATTCCCTTACTTTACTTTACATAAATGTATATCTGCTTTGTGACTGTTACTCAGGATTGGAAAGAACATGTTCAGAAGTTAGTATGTCTCCATAGACGGAAAAATATGGTAATTTGAAACGCATTTCTAAACTGGATAAATTATAGTTATACTATTATCGCTGTGGGTTGATTACTCCAACTTCAACAATACCATAGCCAGTGTTTAGTATCTTTACACTTTTATTACAACCGCTTCGTCGGTGTTCAATGTCTGAAAATCAGCCTTAATCTGTCAATGCAAACGTCATTATACACAAATGCGGTAGCTAATGGAAAATCGGTCTATTAATCAAAACGCGTAACGCATCCTGCCTCGTGGCGTAATTCCAATACCTCCACACTGGAGAGCGTGGTACTGAAATGACATCGCGCGTCTGAATGCAGCTGAATTTACAAGAATTAAGCATGTTAATCATACAATCATGAAAGAGATGCATTAATACTTAAGAAAGTATGCAACAAAGTAACTATATATCGTAGTATAATGACATTACATTTTCAACGTGTTTCAAAACGTACATCAAGCGTGGCAAGCTTCCATAGCGTGACAGTCTTCAGTTACGCAAGGAGTCATCATTCTTGTATCTGAGTGGCTTTATCACGATATACGAGGACATACGACTAAAAGTTCGTTACATTTGGATCAATCACAATGTATTGATCACAGTGATCCTCTTTTATTACTACTCATTCTCTTTATTCTTTATTCTAATCAGGGTGGCAAAGACTTACAAAAATGGTACTCACAGCTGTGTCGCTTGGCGCTCAACATTAAGAGGTTAGTGTTAGGACTGGTCGGCCTGATGTCAGGATAATGTGAATGGGTGGGACATCATGCTACATGTCTGCGGCATGATGCCCCAGTGCTAGACATCACTATAAACTGCGACACTGCAGGCATCATAGCGATATGACTGAAAAATTGTTAAAGCTACGTTAAAAATCCAAATCACATCACTAATCAGGGTGGCAAACAACAATTACTTGTCGTCGAACAGGTAAAGATAACGAGATTTCCCGTTTGTTTAAGAGGTTTATTAGTAAAGCTGAAGTCAAAGAAGTACCTGTTTGTTATTTTGTCAGACATGGGGGTCCTTATGAGAAAATAGAGACCACCTGAGGTACCCGCTGGTGATCGGTGATCAGTGAACCATCAAAATGTTGTTCCTAAGTGGTACAGACAATAAATTCTTAGTTAAGCCCATGAAACTCCTTTGGTTGGTCATTTAGGGATCGATAAAACTCCTTTGGTTGGTCATTTAGGGATCATGACAGTATCTTAAATCAGTTTTATTGGCCGACAATTAAATGTGATGTTTGTAAATACTGTAGATCTTGTGACACTTTTCGAATGATAGAACACCCAATCAGAAGATACCTAAGACTCATCTGCAACCTATTCCAGCATTTGACGAACCATTTAGCAGACTTATGGCAGATTGTGTCGGTCCCGTACCTAAGACCAAGTCAGGCAACCAATGCTTGTTGACCATAACATGTGGTCCACAAAATTCCCAGATGCAATTCCTTTGAGAAATATTAAACCTAAAACCATATTAAAAGTGTCCATAAAGTTTTTGTTGCACAGTTTGACCTTCCCAAATCAGTCCAATTTGATCAGGTGTCAAATTTTATGTCTGGAATTTTTCAGCAAGTTATGCATGAATTAGGCAAATACACACACGATTCCTCCATGACACGATATCTTATATCTAATCTTCATTTACGATCAAAACCATACAATCAAGATTGTGCTGTCATTTGGTTCAGTGCAACTGTTAGGGCACAGTTAGTGTGCATTGTTTTTTTCGGTACTTAAAACATGAAGTAGCTTGCTTCATATAACGTACGTTTGATCACCTACTGGGAATGTTTCATTCCACGCTATTGGGAATGCCTCATTCCACGGTACACGTACGTATTTGTCAAATATTGATACTGATGATGAGATTTTAATGCATGCAG